>CAXKVY010001127.1:0-5000 GCA_964058915.1 Tetropium fuscum
CACTAGATGAAGACGTTCATCAAATCGCCTGAATGTTTCCGTGATATATGTAATTTTAGATGATGTTTTCGTTTAAATACAGACGTACAATATATGCAGTTGTATATCTTCTCCTTTCCACAGTCTTGTGACAGATGGGCACTGAGACAGTTTGAATTTTTGTACATCTTGCTGCATTTCGGACACTGTATAGTAACTGAAAACGAATATATTATCATTTCCTCTTACGCTAAATATATTAAATTAATAAAAAATAAAATTAAAAACATACGTTTTAAATGTAAAATGTCACAAATACGCCACACAACTGTTATAATAATTATTATAATAACTAAAAAAGTCTAAAATAGATAAGGTATTATGTGAAATAACTTGGCATCATTAAGGTGGCATTCACGCGGAAGTCGAAAATTTAAACATACCAGATACCCTCAAACACATTATTATTTCACGTAATAACATAATTCTTATATGTTATATTCATAACTTGTTAAACAATGTTTTCTGGTAAGATGGCTCTTAAGATGCTGCTTCCTGAAGGCTTCGTAAGAGCAGTGCTGGCACTTAAAATGCTTGATCCTATTGCACTCATATTTTTCATGCCTGGTCAGGTCTCCTTTGTATCTATAAGATTTTCCACATGTCATACATCCGTGTTTGTTTCCTGAAAGATAATTAATTGAGAATATTTTACATACAGAACTAAATATCCTAGTAAAGTACCTTTATGTACGAAATTATCATCTAATGAGTTCTCTGGATTTTAATCCAAACAAAATATAAACGTAAATATCAGTTATAGTTATCAGTCATCAGTTATACTTTTAAGGATGCCTCTGCTTTTCAGACTCATTTCAGACTCATCATACAATAGTGTTGAATAAAAATAGCTGATAATTTTTTTACCACACTTTACATTTGAGTTACATATGTTACCATTGCATAGTGCACTCACAACATACCGAATATTTGTACTGAGAATAAAAGGCAAGGTGGCTAAATTTCCTCAGATTCGTGTCAACTGATGACATTTTAAAATTGATTTTTTATGACATTTTTCCCAAAAACGCATACAACTGAAAAACCACTTGTTCAGGATAAAAAACATTTATTAGCCGTAGAGAAATCAGAGTATTCAACTTGCAACTCAGTAAACGTCACCCTGTGTTAGTAATGGTTATCATGAAGTGCTCGTTGAATAAAATACTATTAAAACATTGGTACATATACTGATTCCCGTGTATTGGGTAGGATAAGAAGAGAAAACGGTAAGAAAATAAATTCAATAAATAGAATAAGAAATCAATAATTTTATAGCGTTTATTGAATGGTCATTTAATTAACGTCAATTTATTATTAACGTCATTTAATTAATATGTGTATGAGTTAATGTTACATTTTTAGTTGTATTTTCAATACCTTGCAAGAACTATTTAAGACAATAAAAAATTCAATGATTCTCAGGCAACATTACATATGTACTTATTTGCGTACACAAACTTGAGAGACGCTAAATACCTAAGGAAACATGTTTTCCATATAATAATTTGCTTCAGATAATTTACATATACATTGCCTATATATATGTCAAATTGCCCTACATCATAGAGAAATATACAACACCAAATTTATACACTATTTGATATACTCTTATATTATTGGCTTTTTCTCGTATAGCTACATACTTTGTGATAAGTCAAATGGTATTTGAGATTTTCTTTGCGGTTAAACGTCTTTCCGCAGCCGTCGCAAGTGAATAATCTCATATGGGTGTGATGCCTTGACACGTGAACCATGAGAGAGTTTTTGTTTTTATATGATCTGCCACATGACTTGCACGAGTTCTGCCCTACAAAATATAATTACTTTGTTAAAATACTACTCAACATAAACAGTGTAGTAGATGTTTATAATGTAGAATAGGAATACGATGTTACCATTTTATATCCTAAAACATCGATTCCACGACGGTGTCATTATTACAAATTTAGCATCCTTATTTGGGTGTCTTTATAACCTTTCAATTTCAATTTATGAAATGGTTTCCGGTATTATAATAGTCTATGGAATTTGTAACGTAAATAAATTCTGTTCCGTTTTATGACTAATGTTTGAATTCCTATTTCAAATATTTGAAATAAAACCGCGCGACCTTGTAGAAATTTACAACGACTCACCATCTACCGTTACCCCTACCTTTCCGTCCCGCTACAAGCACATTTATACGCGAGATCCGCAAGAATCACTGTAAACCGTCAACTGGTAATATAAATATTTTTGTAATATATTGTTTTAAAAAAAAATCTTTATCTCTTATTTCTCTGGTAAAAGTCTGAGTCACAAGAGGTCATAGCTGATAATTATTGGCTGATCGTTTCTGCGGTCTTCTGTACTATTAAAGTACTCTTGACCTGGCGTCCAAGTATTTTTATACAAAATTTTAAGTAGAAGTAGATCAAGCCGGTCATTGTCAAGCTGTGATTTTTCTGGTGATATATCTAAAGGTATCTAAGTGCAAGCCTCTAGCAAATCCACTTATCCACGACCTCCGTATTTAACTGAGCAGCCGATAGGCAACAAAGAAAAAATTCATTACGTCACATCTCCTGGATGAG
Source organism: Tetropium fuscum (assembly GCA_964058915.1). Taxonomy (NCBI): domain Eukaryota; kingdom Metazoa; phylum Arthropoda; class Insecta; order Coleoptera; family Cerambycidae; genus Tetropium; species Tetropium fuscum. The sequence goes on from CAXKVY010001127.1 coordinate 2,616, forward strand.
AGGCCCTTTAATTAAGGTAATGTAATTAAAGAGGAGAGGTGTTACAAATTGGCACATTTGGCCTTGCATCAGATAGTTCTGATTTTTTTATATGTTGAATCTGGTGAAGTGGTAATGACAAATCCAAGTTTCCACCTCGAAAGCCCTCCGGATTATTGTTAAGAATTTGGAAATCCATTAAATATTGGGACTTTTTTCAGTTTTTGTCAATTTTTACCACCAAGGACCTGTATTACGCAAAATTCACTAAGTACACTTTTTAAGTAGACTAAATTTGCAACAAAATGATAACAATTTGGTCGCGGTAGCCGAAATAGTTTCTTAGATACAGATAAAATTTAAAAGTGGAATTTATTTTTTTTATTTTTATTTTTTTTTAAGTTTTCGAATAGGGCCATAAGGCAAACCCATAAGGCAAAAATCATCATACACATTATCAAAGTACACTAAATTTGCAGTAAAATGGGTCCTTAGTGGTCAAAATCGACAAAAACTTAAAACAAATATTGTCTATTTTTTTTTTGGAAATTTTGCAAATTTTTGAGCAGCTATATCTTAAAAACTATTTGGCCCAACGAGACCAAATTGTCCTCATTTTGTTGCAAATTTAGTCTACTTAAAAAGTGTACATAGTAACACAGTTCTTTGGTGGTAAAAATTGAGAAAAACTGAAGAATTCTATCTATCTTGACCGTCGTCGTAGATTATGTCGTAAATTATGAAGGACGTTCAATATGAACTTCGTTATTGGAACTTCTGTACCGCCTCGTGGTTTAACGTTACACGCGTTTCTTTATTGTGTTCATATTAAACCAGTATCATTAAAAACTATAACCGGATTCAATAAGGTTGAAAACAATTTAGATAATTATATAGAAAACAAACTAATATGTATAAGAAATCACAGGTGGTCCAAGGAGTTTACTTTTTAAATCGTTCCTAACATTATATTAAATAATTACCAAATACTAAACAGTTACTAATGCTAAATACTCTATGGCATGTGTAAACCAAGCAATTCAAATGAGGTTTTACTTTTTGAGTTTCCACTGATACCGTAGAATGAACATACACACAATCGTCTATGCTGATACTATATATCCTTAAATGTTTATTCATAGAAGAGGCTTCCGTAATTCATGAAATAATGTCGGTCGTCCTTTTTAACTATTTTGTCCTATTTTGTCGTGGTGGTTATTAGATGGTACATAGAAAGAGAAATTATGCTAATAATAGCCATAGCTGTCGATGCATTACATAAAATAATATGGCTACATGAGAAACACAAAAAAAAAATCTGTAACGACTGACAATCTGACCTGTGTTTATAGACCTTTTTTTGCTTATTTTATTCACCGGAACCTGTTCTTTGCTATTCATATTTATTTTGTGAAAAGTAATCTTGGGTTTGTAGCATTTCATTACATAGAAATAAGCAACTAGACGAATAAGAAAGAAAACACACTTACCAGTACTATGTCTGGACACACATACGGAAATGAATCACTATGCATATGAAAACGAACCACTTAGAAGTTGTACAAGTTCTTTCACCTTTCTTGAGGATCTTCAGAGCAGTATACGATTTATTTCATTGATCATTCATACTTGAATTTAAATTACCAATACACCAACACTTGCAGTGACGTTTTATGACATTAGTTTTTGACGGAACTCATTCTTAGAATGCACAAACCTAGTCTACTATTTATATTTGTTCTATTTGAACATATTATATATAAAAGCATTAGGCATACAGTTATCCAGAAGATGTTAAACTTTAAAATGCATAAAATCTTGTTGAACCTATTGAAAAACAACTACTTTTTCCAACTATATGCGGGAAAATATTGAATTATATATACAATAGAGTTCTGAAGCATTCAAAGAGGGAGTGATACAGAAATTGCTTGCTTAGTCAAAACTAAAATCATTTGTTGGTTGTATGTATTAATTGTTTCTTCGAAAATTCTCGAAAAAAATCCAATTTTCACCCTGGATATATTAATTAGCTTTGAAATTCTTTGCTATTCATATTTATTTTGTGAAAAGTAATCTTGGGTTTGTAGCATTTCATTACATAGAAATAAGCAACTAGACGAATAAGAAAGAAAACACACTTACCAGTACTATGTCTGGACACACATACGGAAATGAATCACTATGCATATGAAAACGAACCACTTAGAAGTTGTACAAGTTCTTTCACCTTTCTTGAGGATCTTCAGAGCAGTATACGATTTATTTCATTGATCATTCATACTTGAATTTAAATTACCAATACACCAACACTTGCAGTGACGTTTTATGACATTAGTTTTTGACTGAACTCATTCTTAGAATACACAAACCTAGTCTACTATTTATATTTGTTCTATTTGAACA
>CAXKVY010001127.1:10000-18228 GCA_964058915.1 Tetropium fuscum
GTACAGAACTATTTATCTCAACAGACTGCCTTGTCAAACAACTTCAAACAAACATCTATAATTAATTTATATTATCTTTTCTGATTTTGGATTTGGTTATGTAAGTTAAGTGACCAGTTATTGAAAATAGTTTAATAGCTTTAGGATTTGATAAATTGAGACATTAAATAATATTATTTAAAACAAGGAGTATAAAGACCATTAATATATTGATGGATTATAGTAGATTATTTGAAATAATAGACTACAGTCCATTTCAATAATCTACAGCTTATTCGAAATAACTATTAGTCGATTTCCGTCACATGCTTTTTGTCGATATGTTTCTGAAGTTGTTGTTTCCTATTAGCAGCGTAATCACAGTACTGTCATGTGAACTGTCTGCTGAACTCGCTGCATTCAAAATTTTCATGTCTCCTCAAATTTTTTTGCAAGCTATATTGTTTTCCACATTTTTCACATCTGAATTTTTTCCCTAAAAAAATATTTTCTTTCATAGTTTTTCATGTTACATATTATATGAACATATGACACTTATATGCGCGCCTACCAATTTCTAAAATACATACGTTCCAACAAATTGAATATATTTAATGCATTTTGTTGTTGTTTTATAATTAAGTAATTTATACGGTTAGTCATGTCATATTGCTAGAAAGTCATCACTAGGTATAATACTACATATATTATATAACCGTATTAGTGCATGGATTTTAATGAGTTACATGCTTTGTGACATATATGGCACTGTTTATTGCAACTGATAACCAAAAAACATGGTGGTGCTGCCAAATAACAGATAATATGTTGTCCACTAAATTAATATTCAAGTAGATTTTAAAGAATAACCACATAACGATCTGCATTTAAGATCCCATTCATAAATACAGGACCTACAAGAACATTTTTGTGAATACCACCCCACACACTTACATTATGGTATGTTTATTTTTGGTCGGCTATTTCTTTGATTTTCTTTAGTGTGTGGATTTTCCTCTGACTAGTTTTAGGATTTTGCATAATAAATTGAGACCTTAAATAATATTATTTAATACAAGGACTAACACTATTAATATATTAAAATTGATTGTAGGAACTGTATAGTAGATTCCTCGCCGTCTCTTCGCTGGGATATCTCAAGAGATTTCTGGCCAGATGACACCTATTTGTTTCATCCCACAACGTCTTAAATATCTTATGGGTATTTTCCTTTATTATTTGGAGTTTCGTTGCAATTGGTAGTGTACTTGTAGGACCATCTTTTTTGCCGTTGCATTGCGACTGTCCTTTGACCCAACATAGGCAGATGTTATTTATCTGACAGGCTCTCACAAGTGCTTGGTGACATTCTCATGTTGACCCTTTGGTTATTTTATATTTATATATTCTGTATATATGTTCGTAAGAGTAATGAGATATTTTATATCTCAGGTGAATAGTAAAAATATTATTTTCGAAAATTTTCACTTTTACGGTACACGTGGCTCGAAAACGGTTGCCAATTCGAAAAAGTATATGGAACGAATATGGATATGGAACGTATATGGAATTTCAAGAGCTTTCATTTCGTATCAGAAATGAAAAAAATTTCCCTCGACGCACCGTTTTCGACATATGAGCGAAAAACCCAAAAGTTGTGGGTTTGCCTCCTTTGTGCCCCCCCCCCTCCGGCTCACCTCCTAGACGTCAGGTCTTTTAGTATGTTCACTCCCTAAGTACCCATGAAAAAGTTTATGAAGGAATTGTTTAGGTCCCTGCTCACGCACTCTACACCCAGTGATTCCTAGATGAGACGCCTAGATTTACAGGTAAAATAATTACTGAAAAGGGTCATTATATTGGTGATAAAATAATACTCATTTTGCAGTACGTATAACTAATTTATGATATTATGATTAAATAATATTGGTACATTATTAAACTATCATAAATACGTAAAGTCAAATGTATAAGGCGCTTATAGCAACACGATTCCAATTGCAGTGTCTTCTATACACAGACAAATCGCAATTAATCTCTGCAAACATAAATTTTATATTTATACTAGAATTTAAAGCCTAAAAATGAAACCTGACATTCTATTATACGGTTAACTTCTCGTTCCATCAAAAGCAGTCTGACTTTTCCAAATTGAGTCTACATCATTATGCAGTCTGTAAAAATGCGATTGAAGATGGTGTTTTCGGAATGCGGCGTAACTACAGTATTGACACTTAAAACTTCTAGCTTTCCCACACTCGAACTTCTGATGTCTCTTAAGGTTTGTTTGAAGGGTATAGCCTTTACCACACCTTCCGCAAGTATGCCTTCGCAGCAATTTCAGCCCTAAAAATGTGTAATAATTGAGACAAGAGGAATACGGAACTCAGGATTACAGAGCTATGAATATATTAGTAAAAACAAGTTACCACTCACATGTTCAAATTACATCTAGAAAAATGAAAATTAATGATATTTTATAGAAAGAAAAAACTTGAGGAAGTAAAAGGCACTGTATTCACCTATAACATCAACAAGTATTAACAGTTCCAACACTGAATTCTTGAACACTGATTCTAGAAATTTACGAAGGTAAAAAATACACCAATGTTCTATAAATAATGTATTAAAAAAATTACCACTACCTAGAAGCAATTGATATAATACTTAAGCAATCATAAATCAATAATATAGTCAAAAAAGTTTACAGTATGAGACACAAACTAACAGAAATATATAAAATACCTCGTTACAAATTTAATATATGGGATATCTGATAAATAGGTAGTTTATTGGTAAATAATCACTGGCTGATATGTATTGTAAGGAACTGTTAACTAATTTAATTAATGGTAAAATCACATTTTTATAATAATGAGTATTTAGGATACATTAAATCTATTGTCTGGATATTATTCTTGCTTCCCTGCACCTGATAAAAATAAATATGATGTAAAATTAGTTCTGAAGCATTACCAAGCCAAAATGCTGCATAGTATATTTTTATTTTTATTGTTTTCTATATTTTTTTATAATATATCAGTATTTCGTGCCTTTTACCAATTTAAATATGGTTTTTCAAAAATTTATTATTTGTGTATTATATTTTTTACATATTTTTATTTTTTTCACATTTTATTTTGTCATGAAAATATCATTCTTTATAAAAACGCCTGCTTGTTTTGAAAGTACAATTTCATTTAGCAAATGCTATACAGGGTGCATCAATATTAACATTTTTAATGACAGGTTTCGAATTTTTTTAAAATTTTATGTAAATATTCTTAAAACCGTAAAATATACACGAGATCGTATAAAAGAGTGTAATAAAACACTTTTCGAAAGTACCTCCTTTAGTGGCAATAATTTTAATTGCTCAGTTAAAGTGTCGACAGTTTCTATTAAAAAATAGCAAAATCTTAATAATCAGGGCTCCTAGGTGGCCTCTATTTGAGCCGTTCCTTCCTATCCATGTGTCCCCAAATTGATGATCCAGCCATTCAGGAACAATTATCGTAGAATAAACTGGACGGCCATCTTGCTGGAGGTATAATTTTCTTCGATGAGCTTCCATAAAAAAAGTTTTCAGTATATGCAATTAAGTGTGTTGATTTAAATTATTTTCCAAAAAATATGGTCCAATGATTCCATTATAAGAAATAGCACGCCAAACGTAATTCTTTTTTGAATATTGTTTTCTACACTGGATACGGAAATGTGGGTTGTCATGGGTTCAATATCTACTGTTTTGTAAACTAACTGTTCCGTTTGTATTAAAAGTTGCCTCATCCGAAAAAATTATGTTTTCAACAAAACGTCTTTCTCTGAGAATAAGTTCTCCCATCCACAAACAGAAATCCAAACGCCTCGTTTTCGTCCAGAATATGATTAAATTTACGTTTAAATGGACGAACTTTATTGAACTTGTATATTTTTTGTAGTAGAGACTTACTTACGTTGTCAATTTGAGAAACTCTTTCTTAACGATGTTTTGGGAAAACTTCTAACAGAATCCACTGCCATTAAAGTCACAGCGTCATCTTCATTGTACTCTTTTTTCTTTATTTTTTTTATTCACAGCACTACCAGTTCTGATAAATTTCATTACAATTTTTTTAAGTGTCTTATCGGTAAGAGAAACATCAGGCCATATCTCATGAAATTATCTAGTAACTGCCATATAGTATGTTTCGTGTCCCAAGCCATAACATTAAACAATATAAATTCTTTGCTCTAATGTTAGCATTTTCTATTTAATATTATGTAGTAGATTTTTACGTGAATAGTACAAAATTATGATACAACTATCACCAATTTGACAGAAAACAGCTAAAGCTTTTTAGTTATCTTACTTGAAATTATTTTAATATATCTGAATGATTAATACGCAGCTTATTTGAAAATAAAAAGGTAATTGTAGTAATATGTGAGAACTTAAAAGTATATAGCTACGAAACTAAGTACTTTATGTTTATTAGACTTTTTTACACAATTTCATGTACATTTCACAACTTTGAGAATAATTTCATAAATTTAAAAAAAAATCGAAACTCAAGGCATTAAAAATGTTAATATTCATGCACCCTTAAAAATTACATTTTCTTCTAAACCTACAAATAAAAGAGGTTTTCGTCTTCCGTTAGTAAATACTATGTTTTTTGGGAAAATATTTGTAAATAAAGGTTTTCATCGTCCAAGGGTCGATAAAACCAAAGGTTATTATATTCCAGGCACCACAACTAACTCTAAGCTAATATAACTGAAAATAAACACTTTTTGTAAATTAATATAAGTATCAACTATATACTTAAAAAACTATAACTGGTGTTAACAAAATTGGTTAGATACGGATATCACAGCCACATTTATTCAAAACTAGAAATTTGTTCCCAAAAGTATTCAATATATATATATATATATATATATATATATATATATATATATATATATATATATATATATATATATATATATATATATATATATATAAATATATATATATGTATATATATATATATATATATATATATATATATATATATATATATATATATATATATATATATATATATATATATATATATATATATGTATATATATATATAAATAATGATAATGGACACAATTTATTAAATGGTGGTGTCAATCACTACTTACGATCTGCCCTGAATTCACTGAAGAAATATGTTTAAAGTGAGGTAAATATTTTTGTCCTCTTCTTCAGAAATCATAAGGGTTTTAAATCCCAATCAGTAACATTTAATCAAGGGGAATGTAGAAAATTTAATAAAATTAATATCATTTAACTTGATTTTAACATGTCTCTAAATCTAGATGAATAGGAACTTTGTCACGTCTATTATGGTATTTTCGTTATGGCAGTGAGAAGGGGGTATTGTGGATTGTGACGATACTAATTATTTCTATGTCTAATGCGATACAAAATAGTGGCTTAAGTCTATAAAATAATTTTAGAAAATATGTAACTCTCTTTATATTAGTCGATGCATCTCGACATTACTGATACAAGTAAAGTCAGCTCATTACTCTAATCGGGAGAGTAAAGTCAGCCTTACGAAAGTTGAATATAGACGTATGAGCAGGAAGGGCGATAAAATATGCAACAGAAGCTTCTGTCGAGCTCCAGAGCATAAAGGGAACTTGACTTCTTTGTGTAAAAAACTATAGTACAAATATACGATAGGAACGGTTGTAATTAATACATTAGAGAACGTGTCAAAATCTGAACTTTTAGCATTATTTCCATTATCAGATAAATATTTCCACAGCAAATGAACATAACCTACGGTTTGTTGTATTTTCAAGGGAGGTATATTTGACATGATTGAAACTTAATGCCAAGGTTTAACAATATTTTACACACTAACTTATAAATGACCGAAATAGGTAGATATATGAAAATATATATTTTTATGGCGAGAAAATGCAGTTAAATAATCAATGTTATGGTGTTCCATTAAAAATTTGGGAGAAAAGGTATTTTCTAATTACATACCGCTAAAAAAGATATTATCAAAAAAAATTTATCCCTAGATAATTTTTATTAGCTGTCACGATACACCCAATAAAACCGTCTACCAGTTTAATCGAATAATGTACTTAAAGAGGCAGCTTCATGGAATTATTTATAGCTTCAAAAAAACTTGGTTATCTAATAATATCCTTTTTTATATGCTAGTTTTGTTTTGTTTATAACAGATAGTTGTTAATTGCTTAAGAATTTACATACCATATGAGTAATTCATTAAAAAAATCAAATATATATATATATATATATATATATATATATATATATATATATATATATATATATATATATATATATATATATATATATATATAATCTCATCATATATTGTTTCACCAAAAAATATCTACCTATAAAAATATATATATATATATATATATATATATATATATATATATATATATATATATATATATATATATATATATATATATATATATATATATATATATATATATATATATATATATATATATATATATATATATATATATATATATATATATATATATATATATATATATATATATATATATATATATAATCTCATCATATATTGTTTCACCAAAAAATATCTACCTATATCATGTTAATATCATAAGGTAAGACTTTTCATGGCCAATTTAAAATAATTGCGTTTTCAAATATCAATGCGAGAGTTCTCTAATGTGTCACTATGTTACTCTCCAGCCTCTACTTTTTCAATCTTATCACCCTTCTTCGCTATTTTATTCACCGAATCGTCTGCTTTATTATCCGCGTTACTTTCTTTCTTGATCACTGAATTATCAATCTCCCTATGCATTCTCTCCATATGCCTAGCCATATGCATTTTCTGCTTAGCTCTATAGGAGCAATAAGGACACTTGAACTGCGGTTCCTTTCCGCATTCCCATTTCTGATGATTCCGTAAAGAGCTTTTAAGTTTGTATGCCCTACCACAGTCTCCACATACAAAACCACCGCCCTCCAGGGTAGATCGCCCACGCGATTTTAAGTTAGTGGAGAGATCCAAGGAGGAATTATTAATACTCTGGAGCATGGAATGTTTCATGTTTTCTCTCATCAACATCATCGGCAAGAATAGATGAGACGGCAACTGGTCCCAAGTGGATCTGCTCGAGTCTTACCGTGGAAGAAGAAGATATTTGTTAGTTGAGGTTTTCAAAATGGGATTGAAAGCATAATAAATAATATACAAAAAGTCAAATAAAGCAAAAAATAAGAACCGCAAATTAAGTAAACAATATAATATATTACAAAGCATACCTTCACCAGATATTGTAAAATATCAATATACAACTCTATCTCGTAAACTTCATTCTAATAAATCATTTGTACAACTGTCAAAAAAACGTAATATTTTTATATTGCTGGAGATGCGAAAAACGTCTTATTTTTTCAACGTGAAAAAAATTCATTTTTTCACCATGAAAAAAAATTTTTTAACTCCTAGGAAAAAATCATAAAAACAAAGGAAAACTAAAAATTTAATTGTAAAACTTGACAATTTTTTACTAACAAAGCAGGAACATCAACGAAAATTAAAATGATACACAATACACAGCTAATAATATTACTTAACGGTAACGTTAGAGCAATTGCTCCCTATATTAAGTCCTGTAGGACCATGTCGCTTAATAGCAGAAATAAAGAAACCAATGATAATGTTTTCTATTTAGTAAAGGACGATAAGAAAATATGGGTTTGAAAGGTGTTTTTTATTTCAACTTTGGGCATTATCACTCGCTGTATTCGAAGCGTGATAGCTAAGAGAAAATAAGGAAATTTTGAAGATGAGAAAGCATGGAAACCAAAAGAAAATACCGGATGCAAAGAATGTTATACGTACTCATATTTCATCCATTCCCAAAATTGAGAGCCACTACACCAGAGGTCATAGCGAAAAAGAGTATATTGAAGGCGACAAGACCATAACCGATCTCTACAGAGATTTTAAAAACCTTTGTGAGCAGTCTGGCAAGTCCGTTGCAAGTTTAACCACATTCAGAGATATTTTCAATTACTAATTTAACTTGGCTTTTTTTATCCCTAAAAAGGATCAGTGCCAAAAATGCGACGTTTCATCATATTACTACAAATCCAAACTCTGGACTTATAATTTTACTGTGTGTGGCCTTACTCAGAAGGGTCAAGGCCCTGTTATATATTTCATGTGGCACGAAGGACAAGGCCAATT
>CAXKVY010001128.1:0-16825 GCA_964058915.1 Tetropium fuscum
GTTTAAAGCTGCATTATAATAATAATAATAAAGGTACACTATTATCAATGTATCTAATCTTATCTAAAGACCTATTATCAGGCAAATCGCTTAATTTTTCATGAATCATTTTTAGTCGGAACTTTCTTTATACATATTATAAATTGTATGCTGTAGTACATCTCTGGTAGAATCATCAACATTTTTTAATTTCGCATTTTTCCATTTCCTCTTTGCACCGTGATTTACATCTTTATTAATTACAAGATAAATTGCTGATTATGATATTTTAGTTAATTAATTAATACGTCGTATTATTTCTTTCTCACAGTGTTTCGAATTTTCCTTTTCAAACGTTCATATATTTTTAAAATTATACGTTGACTTGTACATGTATCTTGATTTTTAACTCAAAGGTTGTTTCGACGTTTTCGACAATAACCGGTTAAGCTATTTCGGGATTTTATATCACGCGAGTTATATCACACGAGTTATATCACCGCGAGTATATTTTATACACCGCGAGTTATACTTCAGATGACCTCCAGAAAGCCATGGTATATTAGGAAATAATATTATAATATTTTACTTTTCAGTAGCAAATGTTTTAATGATTAAATCGGTATTTACGCACTGCACTGATAAACATTTATCCAAGAGTCTGGCACGCGGCATGGTAATCAAAGAAATAATTTACGAAGCACCAGACCAGTCTCTTTATTCTCTTTACACCAGCGCGCAATCGTAGATAGTTCATCGGGCTGACTTTAAATTCCAGTTTCGGAATCGCAATACCAATTAATTTTCTTGTATTTTTTCTTAGTTAAATAAAAATATAAACTAACTACGAAGTATAAAACAACTAATTGCAAATCGGTCAAGGGAATCGGTATCATGGGAATCTATCGATAAATATAGAGTAATTCATTTGATACAGATTGATAATTAGCCACTGGCAGCTCGCAAGGAGACGTAAGTGACGTGACGCACCGATTCACCTAAAATTTCCAATATCCGTCTGGTTCTGCCACTTAAAATCATTTTCGTTTCATATATATTATTAATAATTTTGAGAATGAGTGATATTCGGAGTGTTCATGGTTACGTATAAGTGTTTATTAAAACAAACGTTTCTGTATGCCGTGTTTAATTGTGGGTATCAAATCGAGGGTGTGGAATGAACGTCAGGCTGTCGAAAGTACGACGCTCCTTGGAAACAGATACCGTGTACATTAATGTTGGCAGGATGAAGAAAAATTCTCAATGCACAATCGAAGACGTTTTGACATTGACTATATACCTATTAAACTATTCCCTCTACTAGTGTTTCGATTGAACGAAGTTTTCCATGTTAAAAGAATTAAAACTTACCGGCGGAATTCGATGACAGAAAACAGGTATACGAATGTAGCAAAAATTTCTCGAAAAAGAGCTCAGGAATCAACTTATAAGCACCGTTTTATGATAACATAATCAAATATTTTGCATCTATGAAGGATAGAAAAATACATCTAATACGTACAAAGTAGATAAACATGGACATAGGTAAGTTCCTTAGATAGTTTTTTTAATGGCAAATTCGCCGCTTAATATATGTAAACATTATCTGTCATTAAGTCCACGAGCCGTCACTGTAAATTAGCCTATTGATTAATCCAATGTACAACATACCTCACACTTGCTAGTAAATTTTGATGTAATATGTTTGTATTGGTATTAGTATTTATTTAGTATCTACTGAACCTGGCAATTTTCGAAACTGATCCTGTACAAACTGATAATTCCTGTAAATAAACTTATAAATCCTTCAACTTTATTTGTTTACATCATCCATTATCCATTCTGGAACAAATCGGGCTATATGTATAATGATAGAGCAGAATGATTACGGCGTTATTACTCATAGACCAGCATAGCGCCATTACTCTGCTATAAGTATAATAATTTCTCAGATATTCCTCAGAATGACAGTGAGAAATGTATATGAATCTTCGCTCCAGTGAAGTGGATTATTTACTGCAATTATTTTGAATTAAGATTTATCTATATAGATGCTGTACTCGTAACCACCATATTATTTCTATATTTTGTACCATAAAATACATAAATTTTGCTTTTATGGTGATTCAGAATCTATAATGTTTATATATCTAAAATCTACCATCTAAAATTTACCAAAAATTCATTTGAAAATATTTTCCTAACTATAGGTTCGATTTACATGATTTTTTTTGAAATTGTAGGTTTGTTCGTGCGGAATGCTAATGTGCTACTCAATTTCAGCTCAATTTTAAATTTTGACCATATACAAGGTGTATCAAATACATTGGATTTTTGCATAAAGTTTGCAACACTCTGTGGTAAGTGCAAGCAACCAAAAGATGAAAATTTTGGTACAGAACTTTAGCGTAGTCTTTTCTTAACAATTCATTTTTTATTCATGTCAATATCTCTATTAATAGAGAAGATATGATTAATTAAAATAATGACGTAGTTTTTCAATTTATAATTAACATTAACTTTTAACTTCACAAAAAAAGAACTAACATTCAAAATTTCTCGATAATGAATGTAACAATATTTTAAAATTAACAACAAAAACAAACTTGAAAAAAACAGTTAAATGACGAATGGCACCTTGGTCAAATTCATCCCATGCTTGTACGACAGCTGCACTAAGCTCCCTCAGGTTCACAGGAGCAGGAACTTAGGCTCGAACCCGTCTTCCTACAATGTCCCAAACATGTTCGATAGGGTTGAGATCTGGGCTTCTTGCAGGCTACACCATACGGTTAACATCAACCTGATCCAAATACTCGGAAACGATTCTTGCCACATGTGGACGGGCATTATCATGCATTAGCATGGAATTGTTCCCAATAAATGGGACAAAAGGCACAATGTGTGGTTCCAAAATGTCAGTTATATACCTATCAGCAGTCAGTGCCCCACCATTTACTGTATACACTAACTCTGTACGAGTTTCAAGACTAATTCCTCCCCACACCATAATTGAGCCACCACCAAAACTGAGCCTTGGCACAATATTGCACTCTGCAAACCTTTCGCCACCTCTTCGCCATACTCTGTGACGGCCATCTGGAGATAACATACAGAATCTCGATTCATCAGTAAACAGGATTTTACCCCATTCCTCAATTTCCCAATTTTGGTGTTCACTAGCGAAAAGAAGGCGCTGTCTACGATGTCCTCTAGTCAGCAATGGGCCATTGGCAGGTCTTCTTGCCTGTAAGTCAACTTCATTTAGCCTTCTTCTCACAGTTCATACACCACGTACATGTTGTAAAAGCAATCCGCTCACTAAGTGAAGTAGAGTCCCTGTTTCGTAGTATTCATAGGGCTAAAAAATGGTCGTCCTGCTGTGTTGTACATCTTTTTCTTCCTGATCCCGTTTTTCTGGTGTATATTCCAATTTCTCGAAACCATTCCACGGCTCTTTGAATACTACATCTCGAAACACCTTGAACTTGTGCCGCATAGTATTGTGACCGCCCTTCCTGTATTAAAGTTATGGCTCTGGTGGCGCCAGTTGCACTTAAGACCATTATTACTTTTTATTGTCGGGGATTTTATACTATTTTACATCAAGTCATCTATGAAGTACCGTACCCCGGGATTCTAAAAATCATTCCCTACGTATTTCTCGATATGGTAAGATAGAGATATACACAATGTGTAGGTTAGATAGAGTAAGTAAAATCGGACGTGAATCAACGATTCCCGCATACAACAGAGTAGTTAGTTAAGGCGTCGTCCGCTGCTTGTAGTGCTTGTAGTGCAAAAAGCTCTATTTCGAAGTTGTAATAAACTTAAAATAATATGTAATTGAATCTGTAAGACTAAGAACTAAATACTCAGATGTATTTAGTTCTCGGTGACAATTCGTAAAGTCGGTAAAGTCAGTAAAATAGACATCGGAAGAAGGTTTGTTTTTGTTGTGTAGCGTGACTTGTTATCTGTCAAATGGCCAATGCCGGTATAGTGGAATTTAATTGATATTATTGCAGATAAGCTTTTGATGGTATACTAATTATAGTTATTTATATATACTATTTATGAATTTTAAGCTAATATCACACAAAGAAATGTATATTCGTACACGCATGTTTTGCTCGCTCGCTACTTTATCCATTTCGGTTTGTACGGGTTGGCTTTCTATATACAGAATAGGAGAATTGCTCTTGGTGTCTTTTGGTAGCGATGACATCTAGGAAAGGAAGGGAGAAATTATGCTCTACTTCCATGGTGAACTTGATGGAAGAATGTATACTGTTCAAGTGAGATAGGAAGTGATCTAGGGAATCCCTACCATGTGTCCAGATAACGAAGGTATATATGGATTTTAATTGTGAGGAGTTAAAGTCTTGGGTTTCGAAATTGTCCATGAAGATATTGACTATAATGGGAGATAGAGGTGATCCCAGCGGGGCTCGGTTTACCTGTTTGTAATACTTATTTTGGAAGAAACAATATATGTTTGATAGGCAACGTTCCAGATAGGATAGTGATAGGATGCTAGGAGAAATATGGTGTTTAGTTTTAAGAATTTTAAAAGTATCTGAGGGCGGTATATTGAAATACAATGATACGATGTCGAAATTAATGAGAATGTCGTTGTGTGATTTTTGAAAATTTCGTAGAAAGTCAATGAAATGAGAAGAGTTTTTGACATAGGATGAGGATTGCTCGAAAATTGATTGTAGAATATTGGAAAAGTGTCTAGCCAGTTTATGTATTGGAGAATGAAATGCGCTCACTGTAAGGCATAGAGGAATATCAGGTTTGTGGATTTTTGGAAGACCATATATTCTGGGTTACTCAGAACAATCATAGCTGGCAGAATTAATGTTCACTTGACTGATTATTATAATACTGACAATAATTATATTCATCATGTTATTACATTTATTTTTAGTGTCCAAATATAATAGTGTTGCAATATTTTTAATTAATAATAATGTATGTATTTTCCGTATAAATTTTCATTATGTTCTTATATATTTACATGAATTACCTATGGTACATAAATACTAGCTACATAAATACTAAGACTGTCTCTTCTCAGCTCATTTAAAAGAGATCATCTTCCTTAATAATCTGCAATATAAACTTTGTGTCAATAAATTTTGCCGTGGCAACTAGAGGACGCTGTTTGACATCGTAAAAGTTATTGCGCGTTTTCATAAAAAAATTTAAATGGTAGGCTATATCTCTATTTACATAGTCAAATAGAGCACAAAATTTCCACAAAGTCAGCGGAAATCACAACTTTATATCTTCTTGGGGCTGTATAAGCAAGAATATATTTTAAAGATCATTCCTCATTATTCTACCGTACTACTATTAATAGAAGTCCTCATATTTTATTAATTCTTGCAAAACTTATAAATTTATATTGATGACAACCTAATAAATTTACTTTGATAGCACAACCTCTGTGGCTCAGAAAGTTTATTATGGCCTCGCGCCTACCATATTCGTCGATAAGAGAAAAGATTTTTTAAGATGCTAGATACTGCATACTCAAGTAATTATACCCGTGCAAGGAGATTTGATCTACCCGTTCGTTGGCGTGAAACTATAATATTACTGGTAGCTATATATAATATATGTTCTTGGAAGAAGTTAATTTGATGTATCGTGGAAACGGTCGAATGAGCAGTTCTGAGATTAACTAATGCATTAGAAGTCCCCTGTCTTAAACAGATTACTGGGATTTGTAAATTATTAAACTGGAATTAGTGTATTGGAAGCGGTGATATAGTATATCTGTTTGATGCCACTTATGACTCATAGATCACAGGCTAATTAAGGAAATTAAATCATACAGAAAGATTATTATATGTAGAATAGCAAAAAGCAAAAACGCACATACGTCTAGACCGTTGTATCAGATAAATAAGCAATATAATTCAATAACATTTATCTAAAGTAAGATGTTTCCTGTCAATATTGACAGCTCGATTTAGATGCAATCATCAGCAAGGGTCGTAATATCTTGTAAACACGAGACTAAATCTCCTGATTGTAATAAAATAATAAAGTATGCAATAAACTAAACACAAAGTACCTACGGGCCGGATCCTTGGCGTTGGTGATAAACATGTAACAATTATTTCAGGCTGGTTGAGGTCTGTGTAGAATGCAAATTGCACTCATTTGAAATATAAATAACTCTGACAGCATTATAATTATTGTTTGTCATACATAAGTTTCTTAGGCATTTGACCAGAATATTAATTAGTGTAGACCACCGGCAAGTCGACAACCTTTAGATTTGTTGAAGTTGTGGGAATATTTTGTTTGGTTGTTTGACCACTTGATCACTGAACTTCCTGATCTATGCTTGATAAAATTTTGTGATTCGTTTGGTGAAGAAACATAATTGTTCAATTGTAAAAATGTTAAGAGAATATTAAATTTTGTCTAACATATTTACGAATTCAAACTTGTTTTTTCAATTATCTGTTGCTTTCTCCTAATCAATTCAATGAATACTTTTTTCTTTAATTATGAAGTCTTATGTAAATTCTATATGAAGTCATTACAAAATTTTAACAAATTTTCAAATTCAAAAGGGACCGAAACGTTAAGTAATATAATCAGTGTATATACGATGATTTTTTGCCTATTTCTACGGCGTATGTGGGGCCTTTTAGAAATAAAAGAAAGTATGTAGAAGATGACTAATACTATTCCCATTGATTCCTCATGAATATATAATTGCGCAATGCTTATATTTATTGGTATTAAATTGTTATTATCATACCAATGAGTAAGTTATATAGTGGTGACAAATACCGCAGATAATTATGATTCCTAGAAGATACAAAGTAAATATTAACAGGCCATCCACATGATGTTAGTTACTCATTTTATAGAAATCTTATAATGCAATAGAGACCCAGACAATTAGCAAATTTAAATAAGTTGAATGATTGATTATAGCGTTCTACAGGGTTTATAGCGTATTTGGGACCAGTAGATTGATCAGCCATCAACAAGTATTTTGGTTATTATTATTAAGTTTTTGTGTACGTAAGTGTATATATATATATATATATATATATATATATATATATATATATATATATATATATATATATATATATATATGCAAATAGTACATTTATCGTTTTGACAAAACCAGAGATAATGAGGAGAAATAGCATGTATAATAATATCGAACAAAAATAGCTTTAGAAGTAATATATTACGTAAATTAATATCAAACTATGTTAGACTAATACTTACCTTAAGACAAGAACGATTCTCAAAATTATAAGATCTCTAACAATCATTCAGTAACAAAAAATTATAATATAAATGTATAGTACTAACTGCGAAGCAAATCTAGCAACATCAAAAATATTTACAATAATTCAACAATAAACTGTAAAAACAAAATAATTTTTTTCAGCCTAGCGCCTGATGATATCAATGTAGATTGTCCTGTCATTACGATATTATTATTTCATTACTCTCGACGGCTGCATCAGCAAAAAGGGACAATCCTGCTAATCGACCAACAAACGAAGCAATTTTGTGTAAACATAAAGCATGTAAGTACTGTAAAACCTACCGTTACAGACAGATCTAAAAAGCGATATACAAATAATAACTGCTTAAGTTGTAGAATACAATTTATGAATGAAAGTAGGTTAATATTAGCTATGGTAATTACTATTTGCCTTACGCTATTTTAACGGGCTCTATTTTCTTCCGAGATCATGCCGTTCTGCTACGTATACGGTGTCTATATATTTATTTACTAAAAGTTTAGGTTGCAGTTCACAAGTTGAGTCATATCATCAGCTACCATCAAAAAAGTAATCAGAATAAAATCAATAGACCAAATTATATGAACCTTTATGTTCTAACAGATCAAGTGTTTGCGATATTACCTACGTTCTATCTCAATGTAAATCAATGTTTTATTACTATCTTTATTGATATCCTAATGTATCATGAGATGCAACATTTTAACTGGGTTATAGATTCTTCCAGGTGCATCTTATTCTCTAGGTGCAATAAAATACCTTTTGGGTACATAACCCTTTAATTTTATGTGATGAACATTTTGGTTATGGTTAACAATAGACATTTAGTCATCACAAATAGGGGTAATCTTAGAATGGCAGCAATACTTTTTTTTTAAATAACGACAATCGGTTTCGGTCAATTTCGGTAAGTTACATATTTAACAATGTTATTCCATTATATTTAGATTTATAAATTTAGTAGAGACATCCATTTGAAGTAGTAAATAAATATAAATAAGTATCTCAATAGTAGCTTCTATAGGAAGCTGTGAAAAACATCATCACACAACACAAAGGAAGCATGACATATCACTGTAACAATTTATTAATATTATATTATATAAATAACGTCATGGAAAACGATTAAACAAATATAAAATTATTGTAATGCTCTTTGGAAATAATAATGGAAATGGTTACCTCGTGAAATTATATCAGAAAATATAGAAAATATTATTTATATACCATAGAAAATTATTCCTAGTTGTATATGAAATCCCTAAATATAATAATGCTTTGATGGTTCTATGCCGTAGAAATATTTTCTATGATAACAATTTTATAACTTAACCTAATTTAAAATGACAATCTGGACATCAGTGAAAAAATATGGAAATTTATAAAGATATAGAAATATTAAATTGATTTTGAATAAAATTTACTTATCTAAGAGCACATTTAAATATGAAGTTACGCAGGTAGGTGTATTATAGATCATTAAACTTTTAGAGGCATTTATACATTAAGTTCCATAGGTCCCATTTCATATATTAGTCATTACTAATTTATATTATTTAAGGTACCTTAATTTGTTTATCGAATATTCTGCGGCCTTTACTCTAAAAAACTCGCTGCTTCCAACCTCTGCCCGAAACAAATCACGTGACCGCATCTCTCTGCTGGGCTATTTAACATTTATAATTCCAGAATTCGTAACTAAGTCAATTTTCAAAAACATTTTTTTTTATTTGTTTCCAGTCTCTAGATTTGTTCTTTTGATCTTTTGATTTGATTTGATCTTGCGCTATTTAGCACTTAATTTCTTGAGTTGATTTGCGTAGTACCTAACTAAATTCACTACACCTTCTTATATGTTTACAATATTCTTTCCTATTAAATAAATTTTGTCTTTTATATATACTTTAATAAATATCTTTTTCAAGTATGCTACATTGGTCTCGAAGTCATACAAAGTCACCTTTGCACATGACAGTTGTTGATATTTCGAAAATTTTACATAATTTGGATACAGTGGGCCTTTTTACTGAAATTTTTTTATTGCTTTATGTAATAGTGTTTTATGAAGAAATCCCGCCGTATTTTTTGATTTTTTTGTTTTTTCACAAAACATAAGGCATGGTTATTTAGGGCATAGTAGGCATGGGTTATTTAGGCTTCTGAGAAATAATGTTGCCAACTTAATTCCAGGCTGTGTTACGTCACTCAGTCTCAAGGTCAAATAAGTGTTCAAATTGTTATAATAAATATTTATTTTTTTATTAAACACTGTGAGATTTATGATCGAAACAACGTAGCACGAGGTGAATATCTATTAGTTACCTTTCAAATAAACATATTTCTTTTGTGATTTAAGCATCTAGTAAAAGGCCCATATTTCAATTAATTTCCTCAATAGGCCAATATTTCTATTAATTTCACACGTCTCATTTTATGCCTAAGTAGTATTGAATTCGATGTTGGTATTTAAACTATATTTTGACATGTATTACTTTGGGTTTGTAATAAGTTTTGACAATGTACTATTATTGTGATATTAAATTGTCTTGTACGATACTTGAGCGAGAAATCTGTGCTAAATGAATCCTAATTTCATTATAACTTTGAATTATAGTTTATTTATACTACCTACTATTTAGTCATTTATAGACATAATTAATTATAATATCAACAATTCCATGAGTCTTTCTATATGGTACATAGAAAATTTTATATTTTGTAACGTTTGCTGTCCGAACATATGATTTTACGTAATAGTGAATCGTGCAAAGTCCATTTTCATCTTAATAATAATACATAATTAATTTAATTATGTTCAGAACGCCACCATGCTCTAGCTCGTACTATATAGTTTCTCGTTCTATTTATAATCATACATATTTAAACTAAAAGTAACATAATTATGTACAAAAGAATAAAGAAAATACAAAAAAAATATTTTTAACAAAAGTGTATTATGCAATTTACTATCTAGCGAAAAAGATCGCCCTATCAGGTACAGAACCGATTTTAGGCCGAAATGCCTCATTTTATATTTTCGCAGATATGCCATTTTCAAAATTCATTTAAACTGTTAAGGACAACAAATTTATTAATAATGAAACTTGGTTCCCATAATTTGATCTACAATGTAGTTGTAATAATTATGTAACTACATTATAATTAGGTAGGTACAGTTTTAATATTCTTGTCGTTTTGATACATAATGTCCTGTTATTATTATTGTAATGACCGCTATCCATAATTTTTCGTCCATGTACGCCACTGTCCACATAATATCTCCAAGTTGCTGGCTCTTTGTGGGACCGCGGAACGCTGAGGTTACGCTTCTCACCGAGCATTAAAATCTCCGCGGACAGTAGGATGCAGATCATCAGGCATAGCGGTTCCCGGTGAGATCACAGTTAAATTTAAACCGAATATAACCGTTGACAACTCCTTTGCTGCACGTATTTACCATATCGGTGGCGTCAGATATTGCCTACTACTTGGTAACGAGAAAGTCTGAAACACGATCTCCGAAAAGGGGCAGAGAAAACATGTATCCATAAAATTTCGCGTTAAAACCTTTATCGTTTTAGAATATGAGTGGGCCATTTATTATGCACGGCATGTTCATTAGTACGTTGGAAAAAGCGGGGCAATATTTGCATTGTGTAAAAAACAAAATAATCAAGTTAGTTTGTATCTATGATCTATGATTATTCATAATAATATGTACAGCGCACTAGCGAGCTGTTGAAATTACAGGAAAAATTGTGTTATTTTAGTATCATGTAATTGTGGCTTTTGACAGTACAGGCTTATGAATTCATTATCAATATGACAATGTTTCGGTATCTATAGTTGGGCAATTGTCGTGTTGGAAGGTAAAACTATGTGGATACAATAGGGAACATTCACATTTTTTATTGAATAAAAATGTTCTACCATCCTGAAAAATAGATATGCAAAATCTGACGTCTTAATTCCCAATAATAAATTTGTTATAAATTATTAACGTTTCACGCGCGACCGAACCGTTTTAAACAGGTTCAGAGTCGTGACGCCACATCCTACAATTTACAAACGACGAGGAGACCGATTCGGTCGGCTACGAGAATTCCCAGCACTCGACCGCTTGAATTCATAGTTCATTCGGCCGCTTTCCGGTGCAACGCACAGCTCGGTTCGGGCCGCTTCAATTGTATCCCTGTTTAGATCCTTCAAACTGAACGCGCGGAATTAGAAATCTTGTTTTTTTGTGAAGTACACGTTTCATTATAACGTTACGCTATGTTTCTTAATATTATTTTTAAAATTGTAGGCATGTTCCCTATTACTAATAACACAATGGTTCGCCATTTAGCCTTCCTTCCATCTGCCAGCAGACTCCTGACTCCTGGTCTGGCTGCGACTATCCAAGCCCACATACTAACAGAAAAACGACCGCTAGGTATATTGTTTTTCGTACCGCGAATTCCTTGCTCTATACACAACCATCGGCATCGTGGCATGACTTTAACATTTTTCGTCGGAGAAAATGACATTGGAGCTGAAATCTCCATCTCTGTCAATAGTGCCAACATAATTGTAGCTAAGCAGCCTTGTTTCTCTGTTCCGGTCGGATAACCAAGGCTTTTTAGCAGCTGTATAATTACTTATATCACTCTGTTTAATTAATTTGGCGTCTAGCTGTCCACATTGCTTCCATGTGCGGTCATTGCGCCGAAACAGCGTACCATTGCTCCGTTGCAGCCGTATTAAAGGGGTTATTCTTAACCAATTAATCATTTCTTCATCTTAAATCAAATTGTTTCTCCTTGTAGCTCCTCCCCAATTATTGCATGCTATATCCTCACCTTGCAACCATTTTCCATCTTTTCAATTTAAAGATGCATCTTTTGCTGACTTGGAAAAGGTAATAGCACTTAAACACCACCCAGTATTAAAATAATTTACGATGCGTATCTTTTTCCAATCTGTAAGCTTCACGACGCGACGGTTTAAAATAAAATTATGAAATGAAAATAAATTTAACAGGATGTAACTTTTGACTTATGAAATTAATAAATTCACAGGCAGCTATCTACATATTATTTAAAAAATTTAAGCCACGATTACATGTAGTAAATAAAATCGTTTCCTTTCAGCTGTTCGCCACTGTAGGTGTAAACGTCACTTGATTTTCTAGATTACGTAGATAATATATATCTGTACAGGGTAAGTCTTTTAAGATTGACACCCCCCTTATCTCACTTATCCTTTGCCGATTTAACTCATTCAAAAAAGGAGTAGACACGGTTTTTGTTGAATTTTTTTTATCTGAGCACGGATATTAAAAATCTCGTAAGATGTACAGGGTGGAAAATAAAACATGATTTTTTTAAATGGAACACCCCGTATATTTTTATACTAAAATAATGTCCTTAATTTTCTGTATAAAAAATATCTAATTGTTATATAATCACTCCACCTGTTCGTGAGATATTACTAAAAACTTATCACATTACGGGTGTAAATTATAAAACAAAAAACATATCAAGATACCTCTGGAAACAATGCCATTTATTGAGATAATAAATAAATAATATATAGGTGACAATAACAGTAACGAGTAATAACAATAAACAACATAAGCCTATTAAAAACAAATAAAAGTCAATATTAATACAGTAACACAATAGAGTAACACAATTTTATTTATTTACACGTAACGTAATTAAATATTTTCCACGTAACCACCACCATTCTGAATACACATTTGGCATCGCTTTATAAAATTCCTTCTCACCCTTTGAAATATATCACCATTTTGGTTCAATTCCTCAATTTTTACACGTATGCATTCTTTGAACTCATTCATATTATTAAAAACCCCAGTTTCGTATATATCTTGTTTTATCGTACCCCAGAGAAAAAAATCCATAGGTGTTAAGTCCGGACTTTTAGCGGGCCAATGTATAACACCGTGCCTTCCTATCCAAATAGGATATTTTCTGTTTAGGTATTCGGTGACGTTCCTTGCAGAGTGTAGTGGTGCTCCATCCTGCTGCCAAATAACAGATCTGTTGTCCACTAAATTAATATTATCTAAATAATTTTCAACTGGATGTTGAAGAATATCCACATAACGTTGTGCATTTAAGGGCCCATTTATAAATACAGTACCTACAATAGCATCCTTGTGGATGCCACACCACACGTTTACAGTTTGGTATCCTTGTTTTTTTATTTTTTACAATATGTGGATTTACCGCTGCCCTGTAATGTGCATTTTTTCTGTTAAAAATTCCCGCAGTAGAAAAGCTGCTTTCGTCAGTCCAAAAGACATGACTTAGAAACTCATCATCTTCCTCTATTCTATCAAGTATGTCTCTGCAGAAGGTTAACCTGTCTTGAAGGTTGTTGTCGTCTAAATATTGAACGGGCAAAATACTATATGGTTTAAAATTATGGCGATGTAATATTTTTATCACACTTCTTTGTGATATATCCAATTCTATTGCTGCGGCATAGGATGATTTCGATGGATTTTCAGCAAAATATAATAACGCGTTGAGTTCTGTGTCTTCTCCTGTTTTTGTTCTTCGCCTTTCCCTTTTCTTGTCTCTCAGAGATTCGGTATTCCTAAATTTTGCATAAATGTTTTTAAAACTATTTTTGTAAGGAGGTAGCCTTTCTCGAAATAACCTAACATACTCCCTCCGAGCAAGAGACTTATTCTTGTTGCACTGAATATAAATTTCAAGTAACTCTTTTCGCTCTTCCAATGAATATACCATTTTCAAAATAACTTGCTTCTTTACGAACACTACGTATTTTTTACGCTAATATCTAAGAGAGTGAACTACTATCTCACAAAAAACTGGTTGACATCTGTCAACAAATAAACAATGCAAATATGCATTGTTTCCAGAGGTATCTTGATGTTCTTATTTTATAATTGACACCCGTAATGTGATAAGTTTTTAGTAATATCTCACGAACAGGTGGAGTGATTATATAACAATTACACATTTTTGGATTCAGAAAATTAAGGACATTATTTTGGTCTAAAAATTTGGTCTTTTAAAAAAATCATGTTTTATTTTCCACCCTGTATATTTTATGAGATTTTTAATATCTGTTCTCAGATTATAAAAATTCATCAAAAACCGTGTCTACTCCTTTTTTGAATGAGTTAAATCGGCAAAGGATAAGTAAGATAAGGGGGGTGTCAATCTTAAGAGACTTACCCGGTACACTAATGGCATATGAAGAGTAATTTATTGGTTGAGATAGACATTTTTATTTAATTCTGCATATATGTAATCCAATTAAAAATATCACTACAACTTAACTTTCATATCATTAATTATAAGTTTGTTACACATATACTTGTTAAACGTCTTGTGAACACAGGAAAAAAATATTTTCCCTTACCATTATACACCATATATTTTATAATCACCTTTTATGATGATCTTATGTTTTAGATTTACAAATAAGTAGTATAATTTGTTGCATCTCAGCCATAAGTAGGTAGTAATAAATAGTAGTAAGTACCTAACGGTAATTTATTGCTGCTGAGTTGCAAGTTTAATAGTTATGACCATCGCACTGGAGCAACAAATTAATATTATTAGTGAACTAATGGCCTTCAAAGATTACACAGCAACGGATACAATGTATTTCCTGTTATTAAAATTTATAAATATTATATTTTTTATAATATAAAATATGTATCTATGTACATTACAAGTATTGTACACACCAAAACAAAAATTTTGCGCTAGATTTGGTCTGAAAACTAAATCTTCTTGTCCATTTCCGGTTACCGCGCGCTGACCCGAAGTTTTGTCAGTCAGCGTAATTGTGATATGTTGTACACATTACTACCTATGCGGCACATATCAATCAATATCGGCAATCAATCAATTAAAAATTAAATGCCGCCATGCCACACCAAGAGTTTCAACAGAGAGAAAGAGAGAGAGAGAGAGAGAGAGAGAGAGGATTGTACTTATATGGTCCCTTTGAATATCGACGTAGCAGACAGTAACGTTTCTATGTCTAATAGCCAAATTGACAAAGAAACGTTACTGTCTTGACTACTTTTTCTAAATGTATACGTATATAATATTCATCTTTTATGAATTTCGTATTTGACAAATACTATAACCTCCTTTTTCAGAAGACAAACAAAAAACGCCAAAATAATATATTGCCAATAGTTCCTGATACCGATCATTGATAATAAATAACAACATTTGTTTTAAATCGTAACACTCGGAGTAGTTTCCACAAACACCAAAACACTTTCACTTGGCTCGACGCGCGTTTCGCCAACCAAGTTGGCATCATCCGGAGACGATTAAAACTAATCTTAAATTACAAAATCTACCATATTTATACTATTTTTCCGGTGACGTCACTAATGATATCACCGTGAAATTTACGCGTGACTAATCACGCTTCAATGATAGGTTGCTAAGCAACGCGTAAAGCGGGCTACGGTATGATATCACCGTCAAATTTACGCGTGACTAATCACGCTTCAATCATCGGTTGCTAAGCAACGCGTAAAGCGGGCTATACGGGATAGGTCCCTTGTCGCTATTCATACTACTATTACACTTTACAATTTCTATGCTCTCAAATGCATCCAACTGTCTATTATTGGTCACATTTCTAACTAATCTTAAATTACTAATATCTATTCTATGATTGTTGTCAAAAGCATGTTGTGCAACACTAGACTTATCTGTTCTTCCATATTTTAGATGAGCCATATGTTCTTTAAATCTGGTGTTAATTGATATAAAGAATATATAAACCTTACAAAACTTTGTATGAAACAAAATTGCTTCCGTTTCAATGACAAGTTTTATGAACAACATGAAGGAACCGCAATGGGTAACTGTTTATCGCCTTTCATTGCTAATGTCTTCATGAGTCGTTTTGAAACTGAAGCAAAAGAAGAATTCGAGTATTTTCCGATCATTGAAGCGTGATTAGTCACGCGTATATTTCACGGTGATATCATTAGTGACGTCACCGGAAAAATAGTATTAATATGGTAGATTTTGTAATTTAAGATTAGTTTTAATAAGGGATATCGGGGCTATTTAATATTTTAAAGTTGGTGTTGGTGGGGGTTAGGGGTTGAGGATGAACGAACGAAAATAACTCCTCTAAATGAGAATTTGAAAAAAATCGACGTGTTTGAGATTTTTTCTAAAACATTGCTAATAAAAGTTTTATGAATTTTATTCCAAACTTTTGGGACCATTTATGGTATGACATGTGACATGTGGGTCTGGAAAATAACATATTCCTTTTAAACAGTAACCGGGGCACTAGTTAATTAGTTATACTTATAAGTTAAATTGTGCAAAAAAAAATTGGGGTTTTAAAATAGAAAGGTTAAGTTGTCCTGTTTCTTTTATCCTCGCTTGTTGATATAAACATTAATAATACCTCCTAGTAGTTTAAATAAAAATCGTATTAAGATTTGAGAAATATGTTCCAGGAAATGTTTGCTTACTAATATATTTTCTGTGTAGGGTTAATTATAACTGACT
>CAXKVY010001129.1:0-137500 GCA_964058915.1 Tetropium fuscum
CTGTCAGAGAAACAACGGCCAATATCTCAAAAACTGTCATAGTTAGAGCAAAATTACAAGAGATCAAAATTGTTACTAAGGGGCCGTTATTTTAGAAATATGTATCAGATAATGTCAGTGGCGTACGAAAAAAAAGTTCTATTATGCAGAATAGTCGAAGTACCCGAAAAAAGTAACATCCACTATAGTATTTTCGACAGGAACAATACAACATGTTGATCCTATGCAGGTTAAGATATGTGTAAAATATTTAGTGAATATATCATTCCGTTCAGAAAATATTACACATTAATGTAAAAAAAAATTAAATTTTAACACCCTGTATCTTCCTTAGGAAGCTAGATCGGCCATATCTTTATAGGCACTTTTCTTTTTAAAAACGTGCGTTCTATCCCCTGTTAAAGTTTGTCTACAAAAAACTGACTCACCCTGTATGTATATATATATATATATATATATATATATATATATATATATATATATATATACACACATATATATATATATATATATATATATATATATATATATATATATATATATATATATATATATATATATATATATATATATATATATACACACACATATATATATATATATATATATATATATATATATATATATATATATATATATATATATTAGCTTTGAAATACTTTGCTATTCATATTTGTTTTGTGAAAAGTAATCTTGGGTTTGTAGCATTTCATTACAGAGAAATAAGCAAATAGACGAATAAGAAGGAGAACACACTTACCAGTGCTATATCTGGACATCTATACATATATATATACAAATCAATACGTACAAACATCTAAAGATAATATATCAAACGATTTAAATAATAAAGAGTAACGAACAAACAATCAAGCAATAGTCAGTAAATGCACATGTTGGTTAAGCAATTTTTGGCTGTTCTGCAATATCAGTGCAATTTAAATATTCACCAACAGAATAAAAACTATATTTGAGCAGCATTTTCTTTGTTCTGATTTTAAATATTTCAGTATTATTTAATTTCTTGAGGGAAGCTGGTAGCTTATTGTATAATTTTATGGACATTACTGTTGGACCATATGCTACGAGAGACATTTTATGTTGAGGTACAGTTATATTAAACATAGGTCTTAAGGAGTGACAGGTTAAATTTGCTCTATTGTCAGCAAATATATCTGAGTTGCATTTAACATAATACACGCAATTCAAAATATATAAGCAATAGATAGTTAAGATCCCTAAATCTGGAAACAATCTTCTGCATGAGTGTCGCATACCCTTAAATGCTAGGGTTCTAATTTTTTTTTTGCAGAATAAATAGATTAGCCATTTATTTGCCTTAATTTTCTCTTTTGCCCTTTTTACTTAACCTACTCTTAACATATATAGTCTAGTAAATAGTAAATCATTTCTAAATCACTACCCTAATAGATCAAATATGTGTAAAGTATTTAATTGAGGTAATTAATCATAGGATCATGGTAAGCATTCCACGTAAGATAAGTTCGGACGGATGCAAGAGAAAAAAATGTAAATTAATTGGATATATATTTCAGTCAAGTAAGAAAGCTAACATCTCAACTAATTAATGGATACTTACCAAAACATGTAGTTCTTTGGGGTATTGAGGAGTAGCCCCAGTTCATATCACTCAAAAGTAGCTCGTGTGCCATCCCGGGGATGTTGCTGAAATCATTTTCCTGCCCACCAGCTTCGAGCAACAGGACGGTGAAGATATCGACTTCGGACAACCTATTCGCGAGCAGAGTTCCAGCAGATCCTGCTCCTATTATGATGAAGTCAAAAGTTCCATATTCTGTAACACAACATCGTTGTAGTCTTAATAATACTTCGCTTAGTAATTATTATTATATACTAACTATAATTTTTTATGACCAATGTAAACACGAAACATTTAAATTAATTTTGCCATCCTTTGGAATAGTATGAAGTGAACTTACGATACACATTGTCTTCATCCTCAGTAAGGAGAACCAATAGTTTTGAATTATTAACTGGGAGGACATAATTTTCCGCAGCTGTTAAATTGCTCATGACCATTTCGATAAAATCATCAATCAGTGTATCATTATCTTGACAAATAACATAGCTTAAGAGCAAGACAGCACTTAAGAAAACCATATTCAATTTGGCACACATATTGACAAATGCAGAAACTGATCTAACTGATGCATCTAACTGATGCACCCGACTGATATACTCCCTTATATATCAACACATATCTCATTATTATACGAGTATTCTGCAGTAAATCTAATACGCTGTAGATTGTAGAGGATTACAGAATTAATATTGGTAAATACTATGATATTAAATATGGGTTGTCCATTTTTAACTAATTCTATAGCAGTGATACATATTGATACTTTTTTGGTACGGTACTACAAATAAAGCAAATTACATGATTACATGGTTAGATACATCATAAATGTACCTGGTACTAGGTAGGTGTTTATTTAGTTAGTGTGTAGAAGTAGGGTGGAATATAAAATGTTAAAATTGCAATTTGCGAATCGCTGTGGTTCCGGAATTTGCACATAATAATAATAATAAATGGTCTTTATTAAAAATTGTATACCAATACAAATTTTATAAAAAGGCGGAGTCTAGCGCTAGGCTACTCAACTTAACCTTTACATATTTAAATATAAATTTAGAAATTACGTATTTAAATATAACCTAAAATCCTGAATTAATAACACAGAAAACATAGAAATAGGCAAAATAAATTTTTAGTAATTAAAAATAATTAATAGCATGAACTAATAGATGAACTGAGGAAAATAAAAATCAATAAAATATACACAAATCAATAATAATATTAAGAATAGTAATTTAACTTCAACTAAGATAAAACAGATAGAATGCTAAAACATACACTAGAAAATATGTACATATATATACAGACATACACATATTTATACATATACATAGACATATATGCACGCATACATATACATGGATATACGTATAATTGAAAGATAATACAAAATGTAATACAAAATATATATATCAAGTAATTTACTGTAATGAAAGAAAAAATTATTTCACTTTCTTTTTTCTATTTATTTACAGGGAGGTTTTTAAGTTGATCGTCAAGAGAATTGTACAATATTATTGCATTATATATAAAAGTTCGTCGAAACATGGATGACCGATATCGAGGAGGAGCTAATTTCATAGTAAACCGCAGATTTTTTTTGTGGGTATTATGTCTAAAGATACATTTGTCGCGAAGGTAAGGACGAGAGGATGTATTCAAAATTTTGTGAGTAAAGACTGCTAGGTTATATTTGTAAAGATTTTTTATTTTTAGCCAGTTTAGAGTATTAATTTTAAGAGAAACATGTTCAAATTTTCTAAGTCTGAAAATAAATCTACAACAGCTATTTTGTATTTTTTGTAACCGGTTTTGAGTGTATGTATCTAGACATGAAAAATAAATAATATTGCAGTAATTTAATGAAGGCAATACGAGAGACTCACACAATTTTTTTCTAAGTTTGAAATTAAAAATGGAAACATTATTATATAATAATTTTAAAGCTATGTAACATTTTTTTAGTATTAAAGAGACATGTTCTTTAAAACGCATATTATTTTCAAAAATCAAACGATTTAGTAACAAGAGTGAGTGGTTTATCATCTAAGGTTAGTTTAAGGTTTAATTCCACTTGACTTTTTACTCTAGTATAACAAAGACTAGTATAATAAAAGACTAGTATAACAAATGACGACACATTTATGAGGATTAAGCTTTAAATTGTTGTTTTTCGAATAACTCAGAAGTGACTGTAAATAAGAATTTATTTTTTTGCAAGCTAAATGAATATCACGAGGATGAAATGAGTGTGATAACTGTGTATCGTCCGCATATAACTGAATTTTAGTATGATTTACACCAGAAATAATGTCAAAAAATTTACAAAAAAATTATTTATAATGCTGTATAAATTAGGAATAATATTGGTCCTAAAACTGACCCTTGGGGTACGCCCGAAGAGATAGGTAGAACATAAGATATGTTACCGTTCAAACTAACAACCTGTTTGCGCCAGCTTAGATGTGACTTAAAGAATTTGACTGAATTGGTGTCAAAACCATAGTACTCGAGTTTGGCGCCTAATAAAGCGTGATCTAGAGTGTCAAACGCTTTAGAAAAATCCAAGAGGATAAGCGAGGCAGAATTACCTATGTCGAGAGCCGTGAGAATATCGTCGGTAATATTTGCAAGAACAGTGGCTCTCCTTTATATCCTTTACGGAAACCGGATTGAAATTGTGATACAATATTATTGCCTATTACATAATCGTAAATTTGTGTTTGGACTACCTTTTCTAGAACTTTGGATAAAGCGGGAATGATAGTAATTGGTCATAAATCAGAATATACCAGTGGATTTTTCAATTTTGGTAGAGGTTTAATTATTGATAACTTCCATTTGTTTGGAAAATGGCCAATCTCTAAGCAGCAATTTATAATATGGTACAAATAACTGGTAAGCAATATTTTACCATAAGTGCAGAGACCCCGTCACACCCTGGCGCATTGGATTTTAATTTGGAAATTATATTTTTTAAATCTGCAACTGTTGCAAATTTAAATTGAAAAGATAATTTATTATTAAATTTACTGGAGGTATATTTGATTACAGTAACGGGACAGTTATTTGGTGGGCTGAAAACAGATGAGAAGTAATCGTTAATATCATCGACGTTACTTAGCTGAGTTGGAACATTATTGTCAGGCTTTTTTTTAATATTTAAATTTTTTTTCGCCTTCCAGAGTTCTTTACTGGACGAATTACTTTGATGATATGCTAGATAAGCCAGTAACTTGTTTAGATTTTTTGAATTTAGAGAGCGCATTATTACGGTAAGTCATTAACTGTTTTATACCAGGAGTGAGCCAGGGGGCATATGCCTTGGATACTCGTGATGTCACATAAGGAGCATGGATACCAAAAATATGTGTTATATTGTCTGTCAAAAAACTAACTTTTTCGTCTAAATTATTTAAATAAAATATGTCGTCCCAAGATACATTTTTTAAGTCTTGAAAAAAATTTTCAAACGAGAAATGTTTAAAATCCCTGTAAGTAATTAACTTAGGTTTGGTACAGGGAACTGATAAGTTGATTTCACAAAAAATTGCCTGATGATCAGAAATTAGATCCCCATTGAGGGTACCAGAGTTTAATATGAGGTCGGGACAATTAACGAATATAATATCTAGTATTTTACTTGATGTACTAGTGATGCGTGTAGGTTGATTTATTAACTGAACAAATTGATACGAACTAAGGTAATGAGCAAAAATGTTATCATATGACTGGTCAATATGTATGTCGCCTAGGATAAAAATATTATTATATTGAGGTGTTACGAACGACAGCATGTTATCCATATGTTCAGCTATATGCTGAGCGTTACTAGATGGAGCTCTATATACGACCCATAGTAATAAGCGTATTTTTTGGAATACCACTTCTAGTAATATATATTTTAACCGTTTATTTCAGGTAAATCACTAAACACAACCTTGGAAGAAATGTCATTACGAATATAAACTCCTACGCCACCTCCTCTACCTAAGCGATCGTCATGAAACATGTTAAAATTTTGAATACTAATAGCTGCAGGAATATCGCCATTTAGCCAAGTTTCCGTTACTCCCATAATGTCAAAATTATTTTTAATAACTAAGTCTGAAAAATGATCAAAACCTGTAAATAAAGATCGTACATTCAAATGTCCAATTTTAATTTGTTTATTTTTTGAGTATTTAATCATATTTAGTTTTGCATTTTAATTCATCGATTTTGTATTTATAGAAACCACAGCAAGAATCACTAACAGTGTGATCCGTAGGAAAATCTGATTTAAATTTTATGTTAAATAGTTTACAGTTATTGCATAATTTAATATCCGAGCAACATTCTTGTTTTTCATGAGCACCTGAACAGATAGGACAAACCAAAATTTCACTGCGACAGTCTTTTTTAAGGTGACCAAATTAACTGCATTTGAAACATCTGGCTAAACTGAAATGTTCTTGAAAGAAACATTTCTTCCAGCCAACATATAAGAAACTTTTAGCCATAATAATTTTAAACAATTCTGAGGTTATATCGATAACCACATTAAAAACAGATTTATATTTTAATTTAGTTACCAGCTATATATCATCAGCAGAGTTTAAATTATTATCTAATATGATTTTATCGAAAAAGTCGTTGCTGTTAATTTCGTCTTTTTGTACATTGTATATTATAATACGTGGATTGTACTTTTTAGGCTCACACAAATTCAACTTTGTCTGACAAGATGTTAGAACCAAAGTTTACAGAATAAATTATTCAGTAAACTTTGTTAGAACTCAAAACTGTCCGGCTACTGAGAAAACATCTTCTAATCGTTATCCATGTATATTGGTACTGGCAACAAATCCGAAATGGACAACACGGAACAGCTTATAAAAAAAATATGTATGAATTTTGCTAATCAAATCAACAAAAGACATGATAAATTTAAGGCTATACTCGACTCCAAGTTGAAAGAAGTAAATGATTCTATTCAGAATTTAACGAATTGTGTCTCGAGAAATACGAATGCTATAAAATATGTGGAAAATAAATGTGACTTCTTAGAGCAGCATCTTAAGCGAAATAATTTAAGATTTATTGGTATCCCGGAAAAGGATGATGAGGTATTAGTTCACATCATAACTAACATAATTAACGATACGCTAAAGATACCTTGTTATCCCAGTGATATTGATTGTACTTATCGAGTGGGCAAATCTAGCCCTATTATATCTAGAACTATTTTCGTACAGTTCCTTAGTAACACTAACAGAAATCAGATATATAGTGCTAGAAAATTATTGAAAGGCACCAACATATCGCTGTATGAAGACTTAACCGCGACACGGTACCATCTCTTGACTTCAGCTAAAAAGAAGCACGGGAAGAACTCTGCTTGGTCATCAGGAGGAAAAATATTTGTCTAGTGTACGCGTGAAAATAAAAGTCGCTTAATTAACTCGGTAACCGACTTGTGAATGCCATTGCTCACTGCTCACTGCTTTATCGTCGTGGTAATATTATTCTTAGCAGTAGAAAGTGCGCTGGTGAAATAAATTATGTGATGGTTCCTTGTTTACCTTTTTTGTTGTAGCTAATTTAATTTGCATATTATCTTTTACGCATTTTGTTACTTTTTTAGTGGGGTTTCTATAAAATGTATACAATACGAGATGTCCAAC
This sequence comes from Tetropium fuscum, assembly GCA_964058915.1. NCBI lineage: Eukaryota > Metazoa > Arthropoda > Insecta > Coleoptera > Cerambycidae > Tetropium > Tetropium fuscum. Next base: position 7,288 of record CAXKVY010001129.1, read on the forward strand.
ACTTTTTTGAGTTTCTCGCATTTTAATATTCTTTCTTTAGATAGCAAATATAATATATTTAGTGAATTTATTACAGATGAGGATTTTGACATTATAGAACTATCTGAGACTTGGCTTAACCCAAGCGTGCCTGATGCTGGTTTTTCGATTGCTGGTTACAATCTGGTAAGAAGGGATCGCGGTACTCGTGGTGGGGGCGTTGCTTTTATATTAGGAATTCCATTAAGTTTAAACTGATCAAAATTCAAGATACTGAAGACTGTCCTTTAGAACAACTCTGGCTTAGTCTGAAAATTGGTGGGAAAAAAATTTGTGTTGGGTCTATATACAGGCCGCCCAAGTCTAATGTTCCAGACTGTATAAATGCTCTAGAAAATATATTAACTACTATTATTCCAGACTTTGATTATATTATTTTCGGTGGGGACTTTAACATAGATTTCCTGAATGGTAATAGTCCCGCCTTAAAACTTTTAAATAGCTTTTTAAATAATTACGGCTTTGAGCAAATTATTACTGAACCAACTCACGTTACTACAACTTTTTCGACTTTAATTGACATTATTGTTACATCATCAAATGAATTGTGTCCTAATATTAATGTTATAAGAATGGACGATATATCTGATCATCGATTAGTTACTTGCAAGTTGAAAATCAAGAAATAACGCCAACCTGTATTATATAAAACGTAAAGAGACTTTTCTCAATTTGATTACTATTTGTTTTTGCGTGACTTACAAGCTTTCAACTGGGACCATGTATATACCTTAGCTAATATTGATCAAATCGTTGATTTTTTGGACATAAATACCTATATGCAATATTTTCGACATCCATGCTGCCCTAAAAACATCGTGGATATCCAAACCACCAGCGCCTTGGTTGAGTGATAATTTAAAGCTATGATCAAGTTAAAAAGGAAGGCATATTCTAAATATAAGCGTTTAAAGACGGATGGTTCGTGGAATGAGTATAAGGAGCTGAGAAACCTAGTTAACAATTCAATTATATCAGAAAAAAAGGCTTTTTTACATCACAAATTTAAAACAGATCCAAAAAATTTTTGGAAATTAGTGAGAACCCTAAATATTAATTCCCTCGGAAATACTATTTCGGCGGCAACAGTAGGTAAATCTGAAGATTTTCTTGCCAATTTTGCCAATCCAGTCGCAGAGGTTCAACCTAATGACAGCAATACAATACTTAATAATTATATAGATAAAAAGCATTGTGTCGACGGTAACGAATTTCCCTTCATCGAAGTTACATTAGAACAAATTGAAAAAATTATTTATTCACTAAAATCTTGTGCTAAAGGCTCTGACGGCATCGATGTAAAAATAATTTTGCTTGTATCTCCCCACTTGAATAACCATCTAACTTTTCTTATCAATATGTGCCTCTCTCACGGGTTGTTTCCAGCAGCCTGGAAAAACGCAAATGTCATCCCTATTCCTAAAAACCAAAATCCCACCCATATAACACTTCAGACCTATTAGCATTCTACCTACCTTGTCGAAAATCCTAGAAAAAATTGTTTCTCAACAAGTAAACGCCTACCTTAATGATTCTAATATTTTACCTGTTACTCAGTCTGGTTTTAGATCACAACACAGTACTTGTACGACAACGCTAAAAGTCACAGATGACATATTTAAAGAAACCGATGCTAATAACAATGTTTGTCTTATACTTAGATTTTAGTAAAGCCTTCGATTCCTTAGATCATACAACCCTCTGTTTAAAATTAAAATATTTCGGCTTCTCGGAAATAGCAGTTAATTTTTTCCGAAATTATCTTACTGGTAGGCGCCAGATAGTGATTTTGAATGATGATTAATCTGACTTTTCTGATATAACTAAAGGGGTTCCTCTGGATAGTATTTTAGGACCTCTACTATTTTGTATTTACACAGCAGATTTTTATAAGTACCTTAAATATTGTCAGTCGCATCAATACGCTGATGATACTCAGGTATATTTTCTCTTTAGTTTTGAAACTTTACCCTTGGCTGTATCGAAAATTAATATTGACTTAAACACTATTTCTGAAGTATATTTAGCTCACAAGCTTGTGTTAAATCAATCTAAAACTGAATTGTTAGTTTTCGGAAGCAAGACAGATCTTGTTATTAACGACTCTGTCTTCAATATTATGTTAAATGGCCATCGCATTGTTCCCAGTGAAAGCTGTAAAAATTTAGGTTTATGGCTGGACACCTCTCTTCGATTTTCTAAACACGTGAGTCATCTTATACAAAAATCATTTGTCAAACTTAAGGTGTTATACATGCACAGAGACTACCTTCGTACCGAGCTTAAGCTAAAATTGTGTGACTCCTTAATATTATCCACTTTATTATACTGTGATATTGTATATTGGCCTGCCTTACTGTGTAAAAACAAAGAAAGCCTGCAGAAGATTCAAAATGCATGTTTGAGGTACAGTTATAATTTGCAAAAATTTGATCATATCTCACCGAGTTTTCAGTCTTCCAAGTGGTTAAAGCTGAGCGAAATATTTGAATTTATCTTGTATGTTATTTAAGAAAAAAAAATAAACCTAAATATTTAGTCTCCAAGCTAGTAAAACATTCTGATATACATAGACGCTCAACACGTTATCGCGATCAACTTTGTATCCCTAAGCATAGAACTACTCAGTTTCAGCGGTCTTTTAGTTATAATGGTAGTAAGATTTTCAATTTAGTACCTAATGATGTCAAATCCTCTTCGTCTGTATATTTTGTCAAAAAACTGTTAAAAAACATAATGTTAGCTGATAGACAGTCTGTTTAATTGTAAGAATATTATTATTGTTATTATTATTATTATTTATATTTGTATTCACCTATGTTGACTTTTTTGTTTTTGTATATTGCGTATAGTACGCTAATTCTTATTTAGTTTACTTGAGATGGTTGTATGAAAGAGCAACAATGTTGAATATCGCCATCTCTCTTATATATATTTTTTTTACTGTTCTTTTAGCAAGAAATAAAGACATTATTATTATTTTTTTGGTGCTGGTAAGTCCCCTCTGGCCTCCGACTAGTCCAGAGAGTCCCTCCAGCCTCGTTACTCAACGACCGTTCCCCACGTCCGCGGGGTAAGCGGTCATTGAGGTTGCAATTCGTGTGTTCTGAGTAGACGCAACGGGCCAAGTATGACGGCTTTCTGCATCTTCCCAGCGATGACTTCTGCCGATTGACGGCATGCTGGGATGGTTCTTAATTCTGAGAGCAATGATTGTCGCATACCTCCGAGAGAGCCAATAATAAGAACCACAATTTTAACAGAATAACCCGGGTTACAGCCTGCGGAGTTCAGAGAGTAAATCTCGATATTTTGTCCGTTTCTCCTCCTCTTTCAAGACAATGTTCTTTTCGGCCGGAGCCGAAAACTCAATAACGAACATCGTCTTGAGTTGGTGGTCGAGGAGGACTATGTCAGGCTTATTGGCTTGTATCCGCCTGACGGTGGGGAATGAATAGTTCCAGTATAACCGGGACCTCTCATTCCCCACAACGGACCCAACGGACAATATCCCCCGGAGCATAGGGCAACACCGGTGTCTGATCTATACCGTACGAGTGCCGTACGTGGTAATACAGCACTCGTAATGCCGCGTTATGTCGATGGATATAGGCAGAGACCGCATATGCTGGACAAGCTGACAGCAAATGCATAATGGTCTCTGGGGCCCGACGACATGCTCTGCAGCTGACGTCAGGCACTTCTATAGCGTCAGGCCCATCACGCGGCTTCGGTAGACCAGGATGTTTAATACACCATCTTGGCAAGCTAATATAAAATCTTCGGTCTCTGACTTCAGCCCAGCTGACCTCAAAAAGCTAAAGGTCAGCTTTTGGGATAAGCCTAAGTCTTCTATATTTCTATAGTAGACTCCGTGCAATGGCTTATCCCTGTGCTGCTGAAAATGAAGTGTATTTCCAGCAGCACGAAGGTGGGCTTTCAACCGAGCAGGGTCCAACTCGGTGACAGAGTTTGAATTATTCTGCTCGATGTCGAAGTCGAGACCTAGGCTATTACCTGCTCTTTGTGCTGCCCTATATATAAAAACTCCTACGCCAGCTCCTTCATGGTCTTTGACCTTCATGGTCTTTGAGGAGTAGAGGATCCGAACTCCTGATAATTTTACAGGCCGTGTCCAGGGTTACTCTGTTGTGGAGTTATTATTATTATTATTATTATTCACCTATGTTGACTTTTTTGTTTTTGTATATTTTGTATAGTACGCTAATTCTTATGTAGTTTACTTGAGATGGTTGTATGGAAGAGCAACAATGTTGAATATCGCCATCTCTCTTATATATATTTTTTTATTGTTCTTTTAGCAAGAAATAAAGACATAATATTATTATTATTATTATTATTATTGTATACAATTCAGCTTCTATATTATAAGTTAAGTAGAATTACAATTCATTAAAGTTTAAGGGTATCTGGTGGGTTGCCACTATACTGAGTGTCTGCAATGGATGACGTGATTTCTAATATTATCCCGAAGAAAATATGATATAAAACACGCTTTATACTTTGACTATTTTGGGTAGCCAAAGCCACGATGATCCAAACTTCATAGTCACCGATCTTTCCTTATCTTTGTTTGGGACAAGGTCTGGCGATCACGGGACTCACTAGCCTGATAAATAACTTTTTTTATCTCAACTTTATAGGGCTGTAACCTGGAGAGGAGGGGGTGTTGCAAGAAAATATATGGAAGACCTTAATTTTTACTGAAAATTCACCTCTATTTCTTTCGCATCAATTTAGAAACACCCTGTATATCTCAGGACGGAGGTATCTGTTGGTACCTTCTGAGATTATTAATAAAGTCGGCAGATATTCTGTAATGATTGTTTATCGACAGAGTAATCAAGATAATAAGTAACATAATCGATAATGTGCACACTTACTTTTCAATGCCCTTTCCTTATCAAGCCAATCTTTAGTGTTTCTGGGATTATTAGAAAATAAAATTGTAAATTATCGATCTCTTAATCCAAAAGTTTCAAGTGCAGTCATTTACCTGTTTTATTGATATGACCTATAAGCCATTCAATGCTTGGTATGCAATTGACCAATAAATATAATGTTACACAAAGTTGGATCAACTTTATCTATTTTATTTATTAGTTTATTTATATATATTTATTAGTAAAACTTATTGTTCATAATTTCACTATAATTATATGACAATATACAATACATACACATACACATTTTCTAGTATGGTAATACTAGAAAAATGGTAAAGTGCAGGTCATAATTATGTTCGGAAAGGGAATAGCGACACAAAATTTAACGTTGCCCTTTGTTTATTATTTAGAGAATTCTAAGAAGGTCCACATTTAAATGAGTAATTCATCTTGTAGTGTGTTTTATTTAAGTATAGTCTTAGTAAAATTTCATAGCTTCGTAAATGCATAACTTCGTAATCGTAAACAGATGTGTAACTACCAAAAAGTGAAATATTTCAAATCAATTATCCTATTGTAAAATGAACAGGGTCTACCCATAAAGCGACACGAAAAAGATTCGACCATAAATAATTGTTATTCCTTGTTGTCCGTTAGAAGTCACTTAATTTATGGTTTCCGGGTATGGGCAAAATGGCCAAACAGCTAACTAATTAATGCAGAAAGAGTATCTCAGAAATGTCATAATTGTATTGTTTTGGAAAATGAATTATCAACGCCCAAGAAGAGTTTTTCATGGGGTTTTCTCTTTGTGTACAACGGGCTACCCCATATAAGTACTTTATTATTAATCATCCAAATGCCATAAAATGTCATAAGATGTGTAAAATGTTTAGTTTCTATTTTGCAACCAGATGTCGTTAGCGTACGGGAATAGTTGTGAAATTATGTAAGGGGTAAAGTCAGTCCCGTAGGATTGGTTGAGATTTCACCCCCGGTAAGTAGTATTACTTAAAGGGGATGAAAGAGCGGCTTTGGTCCCGCCCAACGAGGACTTGAGCAACAATCTTAGCCAAAATTCAGTTTCCGGCAGGTTTTCAGATAGTAAATTCGGGTTTAAAGTCAAATAGTTTAATAAGCGGAAAGTCACTCACTCAAAATTGTTCTATTAGAGTCAGGTCTACTTAACCCTAGTGATTAGGTTTGTTTTTCATATGGATAGCTTCATTATTCGCGCAACGCATCTGGTTAAGTGTCCAAATTTATAGTTTGTTTATTGTAGATGTTTTATTGTCAGCCTAATTTATTCTGTTAAATATTAAATATATATCCTGGTTTGAAGTCATTTGTATTAATCTCTTGACCAACGAAATTCAATATTATCCGACAAAGTTAATCGTGAATCTTAGTGATGATGTGAGGTTTTAGCCATACAGGATTAACATCGACATCATGAGAGTATATGAGGTAAGCTAAATCTCCATGTATCAATATTAAGATTTCCCCTTCTAACTTTAAAGCATACGCGACGAACCCAGGGCTATGAGATCATGTGTGTATATATTTATGTATGTATACATATTATTGCCAACTCAAGACGCTCCCTTTCATTTTAACATCGTCCAATCTGATAAAAACCCCAGTGGTTACACTACATAACACTATTACTATTTATTATGGTTCTTCGTCACCTTCAAAGACTTCCTCTAACGCATGCCGCAGCAAAATTCAGACCAGAAACCAGAACGTTTGAGTATGAGAATCAGTGTAATGGTTATACTAGAGTCTGTTTGGAAGGAAAAGACTAATTGAAGCTCATTAATATACAATGAAAAAATAATACAAAAAATAGTAAAACCAAAATCAGTTTTTATCAGAACAAATTAAATAGTGCTAATAATAATAATTTAGATGGTAAAAAAACGGGCAAAAGAAGGCAGTCAATAAAGCTTCAAATTAATAATAATTGCGTCTACCGCCAGTGCAATTATTGTTTCTTAGGGTAAAAAGTAAAAAAACATTGATAGAGAAAAGCAAATAACTTGGCGATGAACTATGGAAGAAAATTGAGAATATTACGATGGTTAGAATACATGAAAAGTATCGCAAGACTTATTTAAGGAAAAATTCGGAGAGTGTGAAAAGTCAAAATAGTAATATTGATTCTAGGTTGCAATATATCACTTCTTTACGATCGTCTACCATAATTGTTGGTCTACCATACAGTTTGATTTTAAAACACAGTTTGATTTGGAGTGGTAGCAACATTACAAATTAAAGACATTATAGAAAGGCGATGTAGCATCCTGAGCAACGAATTTGCATGTCAAAATTCGGATTCCATAACACATTACGTAATAGATGGAGATTATTTACTTCATAAAGTTGTCTGGCAAAGTTCTGCAATATTTTCAAATATATTTTCTCAGTACTACAATCACATAAAATATCATTATGGTCAAAATATTACTGTGGTTTTTGATGGGTTAAGGAAATGCTTATGATCCGTCGGGGAAAATTATCAAAGCCAAATAAAATAACTGACATACCGACCTTACAACAAAAATTGGGAGACCTAAAGGATGTTATTCTTAGTATGCACGCAATGTCCGGTTGTGACACAACATCTGCGCGTTCAGTAAAGGAAAGGTGAATTTAGTAACGATTACCCAGAATAAATAGCTAATTAAGCTGTTAGAAGAATTTTATAACCCTCAGGCTTTAAAGGATAAATGTGAAGCGGTTACTTCACAATTTTTCATAGCAGCATATGTGAAAAAATCAACAAATTCAGATTTGAATAGTATTAGATACATGCTTTACCAGCAGTACGTAGCTAAACGAAGCCTTAGTACTGATTTTAACTTGGCTTCATAACTACCTACCTCAAATAGCTTAAAGTATCACGGATTTAGAGTTTTCCATCGGGTAAGTCAGATTTATCATGCAACTAAAACTTTATATCATATTCTTTACAATTTTCAAGTACAAGCGTGGTTAAATAATCATTTACCACCACAAGACTGGCGTTGGAGTCTTAAGAATCAAGAGTTGCAGCCAATTCATTCCAACCAAAGTATTACCCCTACATGGGTTCCAGAGAAAATTTATTGCAATTGTTCATCAGGTAGGTGTAAACCGGGCTGTAAGTATGGACATAGATAAAAAGAAGATCTGTAGATAAGTTCAGTTTTCTTTAATTAGACTTTTAGTATTGAAGCATTTTGGTTTAATTAATCTTTCTTATTATATCCAGAACAGATTACCCCATGAAATTTACATCCCATTAAAACCCATAGTACTGCACTGTCAAATTACATGTAATTTGTAGGTATTTGATGGAAGTAATCTAGCCAAAAATAAATTATTTAGCACCTATTCGGAATATTCAGAAACATATTCCCAATTGAAAATTTCACAGCTCCGCCACTGCTAACTAAAAATTAGTTAAAAAGTAGATATTTTCGATAGGAAATTTTCAGCTCTTCTCTCTCTTGTCATTTTTTCACAAAATGCTTCGTTTTCAAGATATGAAGAAAAAGTAAAAAAAGACTAATTTTAACCTTAATTTTAGACTTAATTTTAACAAATTTAATTTGGGGAGCTGTTTTGGGGGGACGGGCTCAACGTTTTAACGCAGGGTATGTTTAGCACTTCAAAACAAAGCACTGCACCAAATTTCGGCTTGTCTCTAATTTGTTGACCATCAACCCGGATTGACCCTGGGCTACAAACAGTAAATATATATTTATTTTGTAAATTAATACAAGTACATACAAAAATTAAGACTAACTTGTATAAAACTTGTAATTGTATAAAAAATAAATATATTATTATTATTTATTATTATCATTTATAGAACAGTAAAAAAAAGAGGCTTTTTCTCCATTATCGATTATCTATTTATCGATTTTAATTAATGCATAAAAAAATAAATTATTTTTTATACCTAGCTTAATATTTAAAAAAATTTAATTGAAAAATGAAAAATCCTTGTATATCATTTTTTCAACCGTAACAGTCGATAGCCAACAAATTTTCATATTTTTTTATGAAAGTTTATTTTTTTAAAGAAAGTCTTCATTGCAAATGTATTAGACAAAATGACGGAGAGCAGCGAATGAAAATGTGAAAATAAACAGTGCAATAATGAGAATTTCGTCCCGTTTAATCCTCCAGATGTGACATTCATAAAATTTTATTAAAGGTCGATAGAAGTGCAACGACTTATTTGCAGATAAGCATTATATATTATTAAGTACGCCATATACGAATAATACGTTCATAATCATTAAGAGATTCACTATCACATGATTGTCCAAAAGTCATATTTTTATAATATCCTATAAAAATATATCTACGTAAATTCCTAATGTAAATTATTTTAATAATATCAGTGTGTTAAATCCGATAAATATAATCCATGTAATTTATTCCTCTTCTTTTAATACATTTAATAAATTAATTATTATAATAAATTCCTTTAGTTCTCAAACTACCTATTTAATTTCCAGAAAATATAATTGCTATTTACCAGTTTTGGTCATTCATTAATTCCTCTTCCTACGGTGTGCTGATGCGAGCCAACAACACCTCTAATACAAGGACAAAGTGCTGCCTCGTGACGTCACCATCTGGAGGCCTACGAGATACTTATGTCATTACGGGCTTTATGTAGTTATTTTGGGTAGGTATGTCTGAAATCGTTTTATGTAGTTTTGGAGATCAATAAAAAGATCAAACTAACAAAGATATTACGGCATAAATCTATCCGAGTCTATGAAAAACACAGGTAAAGAATAATTTAAATGGTTAACTGTTAACTGTTTCGAAATACAGTCAAGATTAGATGTGTCTAATTATTAGAGTCTAGATGGTTAATTGTTTTAAGAAAACTGAAAAGTAATTCGTGATTAATTTTAGACACAGGAACAATATGAACAACTTCTTTAAAACTTGAACAAATGGCTAGCAATTATAAATGTATACGCAGATGTCGCTAACGAATCGTTATTACTTATTGCAGCTCCTACAACATTACCACCTTTATAATCTAAATATGGATCAATGTGAATTTCATCCATTAGTAAACTAACATATTTGTCTTGATCTTTTAAATATTTAAAGATTTTTTGTGCATATGTTAAAAAGTTTTCTTCTCATCAATATGAGGATCAGTTAGAAAACCATTACAGACTCCTTTGATTGTTTCGGGATGGGGCAAAATTATAGGTCCACGATTTCGTAAATATCTATATGCATGAGGACTAATTGTATATAAAATTGAGCAAAAAACCATAGTGGTAGTGGAATATCTATAACGTTCTTTTGATAATGTTCGCAATTTAAGTTGATCAGAAATAAATTCAATTCCTTGTGAAACATTTTCGTCCTATATTTTTAAGTTTTTAAGTACATTGGACATTAAGTTCACAACATGGTTAAGTTTTGACATGTCTGTATGTATGTCTGAAAATGTATTTCATGTAATTCTGTAAGTTTTTCGTCTTTACTTTTTCGATACGATATTTTTTTGGGACAGTTCGGAAATTTACTTGGTACGCTAGTTTCTTTTAACCGGGGTAAAACTAAAATAACTGAAACGATCTCACCAGTTTTTGTATCCTGTTGGGAAAATTTGTAAATAAAATCTTCCTTTTCAAAGGTGTCACTCACACACTCGGGAGTTGTCACTCGACACAAAACTTTCACATGGAATTGCAGAGAGCCATTTTCTGCGATACTCTTCGTCTCTGGGAAAACGAAACACCCGAACCTTTCTACTGGTTTCGGAATTTCCTTTACAACCGGGAACACAACACTTTTGGGGCATTATGATATAATACCGCAACAAATAAGCCGTTAAAAAGATCAAGAATCGATTAGGAACTAGGCAAGCGCGCCGCGTGCAATAAGATTAACCCCTCTAGAGGTGTTATTGCTGGTGTGTGGCGGCGTCCTATACTAAAACCCAAAAGAAAACATCGTTAACAGGGTTGCCAAATTACAATTGACACGAGAGTTGTTAGTTGCTTGCTTCTTAATGACTTTTTGCGGCTAATTTGATTTGATAATTGACTAATGAGAAAGCTACTTTATTTTGTTTACATTCTAATTTGTTTACAATCTACAGTACAACATATAGGCAGAGAAGCGTCGCACTGGAACACATTCTGGCATCGCCGCTTCGACCGACCTAGACAAGCCTGTTGAATTAGCTAGAGAGTATATTAGCCTCCATCTGGGTTAAGCCCCCAGAGCGTGACGTCACCATGATATTTAAACTAAGCAGTTTGTCCTTATTTGAGGGGTTATTGCAACAGCTCGAAACTAGTCTACACCTGATGGAGGTATCGGTGAATGACCATGGCGCCATCTTATCGGATTTGCAGGTGTAATACAATACAGGAAGGAGTTTCAGCTCTCTGAGTAGTTGTTACCTATAAATCCATTCAGTACGAAGTTTACCATACTTTTGGCTAGGGTCGCTGCTCTAAGTGCCTGCATTGCAGGACGCTGCTTGTCACAAGACATTACTTAGTAATGTCTGATGAGTAGTGGCAACTGACCGCTAGAGAAAGGAGTTTTAGCTCTCTGAGTAGTTGTTACTTGTAAATCCATTCAGTATTTACTATTAGTATATGGTATACCAGTATATTTTAGTTTATTAAATAATTGTTGACGGTGGATTTTATACAGAGAAAAAACATTTTTAACTGTCAAACTTTTATTAATAAAAATGCAAACATCTTCACTTAAATAACAGTATTAAGTAATAATAGTTGAAACTGACAAATCTGAAAATGGTGGTAAGGACATTCGGTGTCAGAGAAAACGCCACCCTCGGATTCAATCGTTACTCTGGTTTGTTTGTCTTGTAGAATTTTCTTCTTTTTAAGAAGAACATAATCAGGGTCATCTGTAAAGAACAGATAGGATGGAATTATACTAGATTACTGATGTTATTGGTAGATATTAAGGAATCGTTCGTGTTTCTTAATCAATGTTGCATACCTTCAGGTATACCTTCAGGAGAAAGTCTAACCCAAGTGAATCTTAGGTAAGTCTTCACTTTCATCGACATTCAGTGACACGTTTCCACGGAAATAAAAAGTAGGGAAACAATCTGAAAACTCCTTACCACGACATTTTATGTTTAACCAGCTAATTTGAGTGATAATTTGATATTAACAATGTTTAGTAATAATAATAATAGTAATTAAAATGTGTAATATTTATATTTTTTCTTAAAATGTCAAAAAAAATTATATTTATAAAGGCGATACCCAAATTACAAAAAAACAGTTACAGAAGTGGCAACAAAGTACTTACTAACGGCATTCAAATACTTTTGATAAAACACAGGCATAATTCATTTGGTAAGTATCTACCCCAATGTCAGCCTAGAAACAGAAACCACTTGGGCCGAATGATATGAAGAACTTTTCGTCTAGGCTAGCCGGTAAGACTCTCAGTTAGTTTGTTATTGTTGTTTGTTTTCGGTAAATATGTAATTTATTGTGGAAAATATTCAAAATCTATGTTGCGCACATTACGAAAAAATTCACAGATTTCGCAATCCTTGCAACTATCGGAGACATTGGAAATGATAACAAAATATATGAAACATAATATACCGATCCCTTTGAGTTGTTTCGAATACGTCAAATACTATCGTGCGCGTGCATGCTTGTGGCAATTTCCAGATTGGCTTTAACATGCTTATGTTTATTAAGTGTTTATTACGTGTTTATTACTAATGTTTGTGGTACGATTAGGTCCCTGGCATTTTATAAATTTAGAATAAAACGTTAGTTAATAATTTAATATAATATTGAGTATGGATACTATCATACATTGCCACAAGAATGCGCAGAACGTACTACGCACCGCGTTATTGTCTCATTCAATACAAGTTGCGTTGTATTTATCTTACTCGCTTGCTCTGACTGGATAGGTCTATTAACTGTTTATTATACACACAAGGCACTAGATTATATATAAATATAAACATAATTTTTTAGCATTTTATTTTTGAAAAACTTTATTTTTTTATTTATGAAAAGTATTACTAATATAATACACATATCAATTTACGAGTTAGGTATGTAGTAAGAAATAATAAACATAATTTTTAAATAACCCACTTATATTGGATTTGCAGTTAAACTTAAAAAAAATTACAGATCTTGCATATTACGCAAGTATCGCAGGCATATTGAAAATACAAGACACAACTGGCAAAATTTTCTCAAGTGAATTGAATAAAAATAAAAAGCAGTTATATTACGATTTCTTTGTTCGTTTAACCCTGAAGGTCTTGTCCTTTTAAACGGGCTATCTTGCATGGGGTGGTCAAAAATTACATTCTCATTTTTGATACAGTCTCATATTTTGTTTTCGAATGAATTCTATTCTTTAAAAAAGTTTTTTTTGACTAAAAATAGTGATTTGTCAAAATTTGTGTTGTATATACAAGGTGGTTAAGTGTAGTTAAGAATTACAAAATCTTAAAATTTGGTAAGAGTAAACTTTGTAATTTTTGATCAACCCGTATAAAAACATAATTGTGGCAAAATCATCATAAGTTTTTTATACGTGGTGATCAAAAAGTACAAACTTTACTCTTACCGAATTTTAAGATTTTGTAATTTTGGACCACTCCGTATTATAAAAATATTTTTTGTCGACATTACTTTAGGCAAGCAAAAACTTGTATAAATAATAGCGTTTTCCCGAAAACCAAACATTTTTGAGATTTTGTAATTTGTGACCACTCCGTATAAAAGATATGATTTTTGTCGAAGGGTAAACCTTGTGATTTTTGATCAACCCGTATAAAAACATTATTGTGGCAAAAGCAACATAAGTTTTTTATACGTGGTGATTAAAAAGTACAAACTTTACTCTTACCGAATTTTAAGATTTTGTAATTTTTGACCACTCCGTATTATAAAAATATTTTTTGTCGTTTTCCCGAAAACTAAACATTTTTTGAGATTTTGTAAGTTGTGACCACCCCGTATAAAAATATGATTTTTGTCGACGTCATTACAATTTTTTGGGCAAATAAAAACTTTTATAAGCAATAACATTTTCTCGATAATGTAAAATTTTATACGTGGTGATCAAAAAGTACAAACTTTACTCTTACCGAATTTTAAGATTTTGTAATTTTTGACGAATTTTTATAAGTTCATCCTAAATAAATTCGAATATATATCTCGTGTAAACGCTAACGCCCTGTGTCAAGTGTTTTAGTATAGTACTATTCCGGCTCAGCGATATGTTTATTGTTTATGTTATCGAGATTGCGGTAGACGTATTTAATTGCTTTCAGGGCGAGACAGTTTCGATGACTATGTAAAGTATTTATGGGCTGCTTGGACGGTCCTATGGAATAATATGTAGAGGTTTTGTTAGTTAGTTTAGAATATGCGTTTGTAGCCGACACTTGTTCTTTTATTTTAATTATCGTTGGGCATTCGTTTACACCCAAATTATTAAATGTATGAAAATTATGATTATGAAAATATCCCGATTATTCCCATCACTGCTAGCAATGCCACCTCACCCAATATAGCTGCACTGAATACTCCCACTCCCCAGTACTCCTCACGCCGCTAGAAGTCCGTACGCTGCGATATCTATATGTATAGCGTCACTCGATCGCGACACCGCTGTCTTTTGGCCTTGAACGAAAACTTCTAACTTGGCCCCCATATACTCATGTACTAACATAAAAATTTCCAATGTTAAAAGTCCAAAGGTTTTTTACGTTTTTACATGAAGAATGTTCTTACATTTGGCCAGATGATCTGATACTGGTCTCGTAGTGTAATATGACTCACTGTCAGAGGTTTTTTAAACTTCTATGATAGATAAGAAGTAGAAGAATCTTTATTTAAATAGATAATCCTAATCATACTAATAACAAACATAGTATATAAATCAATGAATCCATCTGATACTCTATGCACTTTTCAGCAAACTGAGGCCTACATGAAGCTACCACCTACAAGTTGTAGCTTGTAGGTGGTGGCTTCTAGGTTTTTAAATACTGTACACATACCCGTTTCTTTTTCTTATTTTATAAATTTCCCTGTTTCTTAGACCACGTACTTTTTCGTGTATGAACTTGTAGGGCAACTAGAAGTTTATTTTATTAATTTATGTGCAATATTTTCTAAATTTTCTTTATTTTTAAAACTGTGAAAGCATACATGGTGAACATGGGCTATATCAATCTAGTATACACGAGGATAGTCTGAAATGTTTTGTTCTAGTCCCGATAATAATATTCTAAATAGGATTTTATAAACGTTTGCTAAACGTATATTATATGTTTAAAATATTTTTTATTTCTCTGTCTGTACCTTTTTTGTTTTATGTTTTGTTGGTTATATGTCTACATTTGTTAATATATTTTTTGTTTATATTTTAATAATACTGTTGTCAAAATATGACTTTTTTTCTGTGATTATGACTGTGTTATGTACAGTACATACTTATTTTTTTTATACATTTGTATGATTACCATACCTCAATAAACTGTATTTTAAAACTTCTGCATTTTATGAAATTGCATAAAAAATACGTCTTGGCGGCTGCCCCCCCCCCCCCCCAAGAATATTTTCTGGCTGCGCCACTGATCAGTAATCACATTCCGATTTAAATTTTGCGCGTTACGCACCCGAAATAAATTAGTAATAGGTACGATCTGTTTGCCCATAGCGCGAGGGAGACCTGCTAATCATCGCTATGGGCCAGCCCGTAGATGACAAGCAGGCCTGTATTAATTCGCGATATACGTTCGAGGTATACGCGGCGACGATTGTGCGAGCGAAACGGTAAACGTATGCCGAGGTTGTATCCACCCTGAGACAGTCTGAGATGGGCTGGCCCGTAGGCTGACCTGCGCCGATCGACCGTCACTTTTCTGAAGCGGCAAAGTAACTATTTGCTGAACTAATAATTTTTGTCTTAAAACTTAATAATAAATATTAAATACCTCGGTTCTAGACGAAATTTTAAATCCGTACAATTGAAGTGATACGTAATTATAATATTTAAAACTTATTATTATAATTACCACTAAATTGTACGGGATTTAAAATTTGATCTAGTATTAGAACCACGGTATTTAATATTTATTAAAAACCAATTAATCAACGTATTTATTATAACCTACCTATAGGTTAGGCTTGTAGGAAACTAATTATTTTGCATATCGATATACCTACGAAAATAAAATCGCCCTTCCTTCCTTAGCTTTTCAGCTATGATTTTTATATAATTACCTATGTATCTAGTAATAGCTAATCTCTAATCTAAAATCTAACAAGTAATAAATCTAATAAGTAACGATACCCCATCAATCAAGTACTTCAAGTAGTGGGAAATATATTTTTTGGTTTTTAATTAAAATAGACTTCTTAAACCGACTTGAAGAGGAATTCAGTGCAGGCGCACCTGTTTCGTGCATTATATTATATATTATGCTACGGGCTTGCCCATCGGCTCGGTTTAAGTGATGTAACGTTCACGATTCGCGCCCTTCAGCTTCAGCCCCTAATTAGTGATTGGTGTTACAAATTCATATGATTAAGGATTCAGATTTTACTGTTTTCTGTTTTCAGTTTAGAGTTTAGATCACAGTTGTATTATGCAGATACAAGATACAATACCGGGTATAGTAGGTATGTGGATTTAGTTTTTCGTTCGATTTTTCGGCTTTTCGTCTCGTCGTTAGTGATTGACGTGATTTGATTAGGTGCCTACTTAGCTTACATATTTAAATATTTCTTATCCTATTCGTAATATTCGTATTTTGTATTTTTTTGCGTTGTAATTTGCAGTTTAGATTTTGATGATAAAGCATTTATTCCCAGCCAGCTTGCAAGTCTACTTTCCAAATATACAAAGATCTTTTGGATGAATCGACTATTTTTAGTGGTTTGTCGAAAACCATTAAAAATTATTTAATTGAAAGTATTAATGTAATTGTATCCGAAGTGATTTTTTTCTGAACTATGAACTTCCCGTTGGTTCTTGCTGAACTGTTTATTTTTGGAACGTTCTGATATACCTACGAGCTGTTCTCAAACACACAAACTACTCATATCAAAAATTCAAGAAAAAGTTTATTGTTTTAAAATTCCAAAAGTAAATTGACAAACTAGAGTTAAATAAAAAATCGAAATACGGCAAGGAAAATTAAAATTCGTTGAATCATTGATGGTAAATTCGACAAACGAAATACCTATTCGATTATAAAAAATATTTAACAATCTAATAAAATATATTTTGTTTATTTCAATTTATTCATTAATGCAACTGCTTTAATGTAGGAATTTTTCAAGACGTTTTAAGACAGTAGTTAAGCGTTTATACAAAAGTAGTAATACATCTTAATTAGAAAACTATAGACTATTCTCCATGATTTTAAGCGTGGCTAAGATTTTTGAATATCTTCCAAAAGACTGTTAACAAACATTTTTAAAAAAATTGCGATTAGTGCCGATTAGTGCCAATTTAGATTTCGCGAGGCTAAATCTACTGAAAATGCCATTAATAATCTGACATCCTATATTTATTTTATAAATCTTTAGATAAGAAAATACCGACGATAAGTTTCATTTTGGATCTCTCGAAACCATTCGCACAGTGTGTCACAAAGAAATTTGTGAGTTTGTTTCAGTCCCATCTCGAGGCCACTACTATAGCCAAGAATATTGACGCATAGTTATTTAAATGCAGAGGGTAGTAAGTAATAAACGGAGTGCTAGTAATGCTAAGAATATTTGTTTCGGTATTCCCCAAGATTGGGACCACTATTTATTTTATATATAAATAGCGTATTTATAACAGGTACTGTTGATAAATTTATTAGTGTTGCTGATGATACCGCCAGAGTTCTAGTTGGAAGTTCGAAGGGTACGGACGTGTTTTGTGCCTTGTGCCTAGCAAACGGACCGACCATAAAACTACCTGAGAAGGCGATTAGACCCTAATTAAAGGAATTATTACCTGAAGCCGAGAACTACGCAGTGGATGTACTACACAAACCGTCTTTTACGAGACGCTAGATATAAAATCGTTGACCTGCCTACCAAGGCTTTTCAAATTTTAACTTTCTGCTAAGACATATTAATAATTTCTTATTTTTCACAGGTTCATCATTCAGCCCTAACAACTGCCGAGGAGGAGGCAGCTATCATAGACAGGGACGAGTTCCTGTCTAGTCCAGAGATGGCATCTCCAGAGGGCCCTGCTCAGTCCGAGCAAGGGGGCCTAGTAGCAGCCCTTAAAGACGAAAACGCCCAACTGCGGAGACTGCTCGAGGCCCAAGCAGAGCAGCTCAAGGCCGAGGCGATTCAGCTCCAAGAGCTGACAAACGAAATCGCCAGGCTCAGTAGGACACTGAACAGAGAGGCGGCATCAGAAAAGCCATGCCAAGACGTGGACATGGAGTCTCAGGGCCAGCCCCCGAGCCAGAGCCAACCGCCAAGCCAAAGCCAGCCGAAAAAGAGAACCAAGAAGAAGTACCGACCGATGATAGATACATCGGACGAAGAAGAGACCCCCGCGAAGAGGCAGGCAGCCCGCGAAGCATTTGCATATTTCATTTATAACATCAGTAATTCGTGAATAAATATTATTCCAAAAAAGTTTGATACTTTTTCCAAAAATCATTTTTGTGAAACCCTGTAATTTTTTGTAAATGGATTGTTCATTGAAATTCTGAATTGCCAGGAAAACGCGTGACCTTGAAAGTTTGAAAAATTGTAGCCTGCGGTGCCATTAATGCTTGGCGGACCAAATTTAATATCAATATTAAATTTGTCTACCCTACCTAATGTTTTAGTCACGAGCCGCCACTGATTATTACTAACTTAATTAACAAAACGGCAAAAGTTTACACTCATATAAATTTTACGTGTAAGGTCTTGTTGCTTTGAATTTGATGCAACATGGCGGGTGGGCGGGGCTTATATGCTATTGTCGCCACTGTCTTGTATAAAGTCACTGTAGGCAGAAGCACTTGTCAACCAAAGCTAAAGTATTTGTATGTACATGTTTCGAAAGGTAACCTCCAAAAATATCAGTCATTTTGGATTTGGATTCAGCCGCAGTTGTTGTTTGACAATCATTGGAGTGAGTCGATGTGCGTAGGAAAAAAAGAATTTTGTTTCACCAAGACAACGCGCCGTCTCATACCTCATAGAAGAGAGCTCGGTATGTATAATTCCTCTTAAAAATGAAATGTGTGGAGGTTTTAATAGTAAAAGTTGCCACTGGTTTCATTTAGTAGCTTATAATTAAATATATTTATGTGTAAAGTTGGCCGAAAATTGCCATGTGCAAAAGGGCGTTATTCAAAATTTTCGAGTTATTGATAGTAAATGATTGCCACCATTGAAATAAATATTCTAGCAAAAAATGACCAAAAATATTGAATTATTGAAAAAGCATTGACGCTTATGGAGATTTAAAACTTTGAACGTCCGTATCTCCGTTCGAGTACCTGCTAAAAAAGTAATTTTTCAATGCATTTTTACGTTTATCACCCGATATTTCGAAAACGAGCTCTGAAATCGAAAAAGACTTGTCTTGCAATATTATAGAAAAAGCTTTCCCATTCGTTGTTTACAATTTTACAACGTCAGATAGCTTAGAAAATTAATTAAATATGAAGTAAATCACACATTTATTTATGCCGCGACAACCGACCGTCGAATCCCCCCTCTTGCCTCGTATACTCCGCGCGCTCCAGTTGTCCTCACTTTGTGGAGAGAACTGTTTTGAAAATAATAATTATTAATTAGTGGAACTTACGACTTCTTTGTTTTATTTTAGATTTTAACCGTAATTATCACTAACTATGAAACATTTGTGCAAGTATATCATAAAAAAAGAACGTATTCTAGCAGTTGAAGCTACAAATAGTAACTAACAATCTTAAAAACTGATTTTTATAATAGAGGTCAAATTTTATAAAAATAAATATTTTAATAGGATTTTAAATTTTAAAGTTTTTGATAGGTACGATACCCTTTCATATCAGATTCTTAAACAAACTGGTACCTAGGTTCATAAATTAGATAACCACTAAAGTAAATGATAAAAAGTTTTTAACCAATACCTAATAAATGAAATAACAATGTTTATTCGTCATCAGATTCGGATTCATCATCGTCTATATCTGGGGAAGCAGGGGTCTTAATCGAAGTTTTTACATTAAGGCATACACATACATTTTTCACATAAGGCATAGGATTTTTGTCCCATACACCTACAGTATCCTGTACAAGAAATACCATTTTTTCTGGAACTTAGAACCATTATTCCAAGAGCTGTATGTTTAGGTGTATATTTTTTATTTTGGGAATATGCAAAAATTATGTCTTGACAAAATGATAAAATTTTTTCAAGAAGAAATTAAAAGACTTATGAGCCAAACTAAAGCTTCAGGAATGTATTTTCGATAGCTATTTAAGTCAACATTTTTGAATGTATTTAAGTCGGGAATTTTGTCCATGTCCAGTTTAATATTGTTAATAATACTATGCAGAACGGAATATTCGGATGACCCTATAAATATTGGTGGATTAACATTTTCCTCGGAAGTTTCCACAAACGAATGTAAAATAACTCTCAGTAACTGTCAATAACTCGCAAATTTTGTATAGCGCCCTTTTGCACATAGCAATCTTCGGCCAACTTTACACATAAATATATTTAATTATAACGTACTAATAGAGACCAGTGGCAGCTTTTACTTTTAAAACCCCCACAGGGTAACACATTTTCCTCAACGGAGCTCTCTACTATCAGCCATCGCGGTTGCCATCGCGAAAATCAACGGATATTGGTTTTAACTGCTGGACCACCCTCCTTACTCACTAGATCTAACTCCAAGCGACCTTTTTTGTTCCCTAAGCTAAAAGTTGCGATCGGAGGACAAATATTTTCATCAAATGAAGAGGCCAGCAAAGCCTTCGTAAACAATTATTTTACAGAGAAAGAAGCCGAGTACTATTTGGAGGGTTTAAAGAGATGGGAGCGTCGCTGAGCGAAGTGCGTAACCTTACAAGGAGAGTATGTAGAAAAATAAAAACAAATTTGAACACAAAATATATTTTATCATTATTAGGTCGGAAACTTTTCAGACCACCCTTGTATAGTGGGGTAACTTTGAAAACTATTATAACACTACACATGTTTTTAGATACTGAAAATATTTATTAGAGTTAATGGAGTTTACATATTTGTTCTATTTATAGTATCATATGTTTAGTTTATGTATTATACACACTCTTGAGTTCATCTGCTATTTTTTCAGCAACCGCATAAGTAGGAGCATTTGTATTTCCGGAAGTTATGGCAGGTATAACACCAGCATCGACCACTCTTAAATTATTCACTCCGTGTACTCGCAATTTATAGTCTACTACTCAGTCTGCTGTAGAGTTACCCATTCTAGTGGTCCCAACTGGATGGTAGCCAGTATATGTATAGTACTGCAAGGAGCACTCCCAATATTCATCGGATAGGGCAGTATAATTTGTACAATAATCTACAACGGGGACAAAAGTAGCATTGAAGGATTTAAAAGCTTCTGTTTCCAAAAATTTCAGTGATGCTTTAATACCTGCGATCAGTGTACGCTTATCTTCACCGTCTGGATCTGACAAGAAGTTGAAGTCGACGTTCGGAAAATCTACAGGATCATCTGACTTGAGTGTGACGCTACCATTGGATTTCGGGTGCAATAAAACTGTTATTAAACGAATATCATTGTAGGGTCTACTGTTTCCACTATCAGTAAGGTTTAATAGGTTAGTATTAGTTAGAAAAGGGACGAGCATAAGTTGCTGAATGTTTGGTACGGTACTCGTATTGTCATTTACGTTAAAAAAGCTTTGACTGTCTATATTAACAGCTGCTGTGAACGGTCTATGATTGTTTAAGTAATCGACGATCCACGCTTCTACTGACTCATTGAATAGTGTAATGTTTGTACGGATGTTTAAACCAATAAACATGGGGTGGTCTTCCATGTTCTTGCCAACAGGTAAGTCTACTAGAGTATTAACTCCTATACTATCGAGTTCCTCCTTAGGGCCTATACCAGATAGCATAAGGATTTGAGGGGAGTTTATGGCACCACTTGAGACTATAAGTTCCTTTGAAGCATTAGCAGTGTACTTTCTTCCACCCATTACGAATTCTACGCCGTATGCCGTTATTGATTCCTCCTTTATTAGTAGTTTAGTGACAAATGCGTTGAGGGTGACGTTGAGATTTGTTCTATTCACGAAATGGTCAATGAAGGCCCTTCCTCCGCTAGCTATTTTATTTCCTTTAATGGTAGACTGCACTTGGCAGGCTCCTATTTGGTTTTCCCCGTTATAATCGACCGTATCGAGGCCCAGCTCCTTTGCCGCGTCTAAATATTTCGAGGTGAATATGGTTGGTTCCGGGTAACTTACATCCAGCAGACCTCCCTCGCCGTGAAATTCAGGGTCTCCATTCCAAATGTGTGAGTTTTCTGATTTAATAAAGTAAGGGAGCACGTCGTTATAGGACCATCCTGGGTTGCCCATCTCCTCCTATGTATTGTAGTCGTCGGGGTTTCCTCTCACGTACATTTTTCCATTGATGGTGCTGCTACCGCCCAGAACTTTTCACCTTGGGACTGAGCACTGCCTATTTGTCTCAGCTAAAACCAAAAGATTTTTATATAATACGATTATATAATGTCACAAATATAACTAAATATAAAAAAATAAACATATTTGACAACAAATTAGAAAAAACACTGTATAGTAAATTAATGCATAATAATTATAAATTTTACAAAGTCAAATAAGTTCCATGATAATAATGAATAAATTCCGGATGTTATAAAGGATGTATAGGGTAGGGAGGGTATCTTATATCATTTATTGGCATTAGCTAGTAAGTACAGTTTATTTGCTGAGTAAAGATATTTCAAATGAAACTTTAAAGGAAGTAGAAAACATTGAACTTATTGAATAGTGAATCTGCTAGACTGGCTTTTATTAGATAGCAAGCTGGGAAGAAGTGAGGTAGTGGGTTTGCAGAATTGTGATAGACAAGTTACAAGATAGACAAGAGTACACATCTCCTGAAGCCATGGGGGTAGATTTAGTGAAAGGAATAATGTAATATTAATTTTTTAAATAGTGATAGGTGTTCCTCAAAGATGTCACAGTAAAGAGAGGAGAGAATGTGGTTTTATTAAAACTAACCCTAGCCCAAAAAGTTACGAGAAACGTAACAATAATATTTGTACAAAGTAAGTTTACACATATTTGATTTATTTGAGTAATTATCTAGAAATGATTTACTATTTACTAGAGTATATGTTACGAGTAAGTTAAGTATTTAGTTAAGGTAAATATTCATAGGATTAGGTAAAGACTAGTTCGGACGGATGCACCAGAAAAAAATGTAAATTAATTGGATATAATTATATTTCAATCTAGTAAGAATGGTAACATCTCCACTATTTAATGGATAGGTACTTACCAAAGCATGTTCTCGTTTGGGGTATTGTGTGGTAGCCCCAGTTCATATCACTCAAATGTAGCTCGTCTGCCATCCCGGGGATGTCGCTGAAATCATTTTCCTGCCCACCAGCTTCGAGCAACAGGACCGTGAAGAGATCTACTTCGGACAACCTATTCGCCAGCAGAGTTCCAGCAGATCCTGCTCCTATTATGATGAAGTCAAAAGTTCCATATTCTGTAACGAAACATCGTTGTAGTCTTATTAACACTTCGCTTAGTAATTATTATTATATACTAACTATAATTTTTTTATGACCAATGCAAACGCGAAACATTTAAATTAATTTTGCCATCCTTTAGAATAGTATGAAGTGAACTTACGATACACATTGTCTTCATCCTCAATATGGAGAACCAATAGTTTTGAATTATTAACTGGAAGGACATAACTTTCCGCAGCTGTTAAATTGCTGATGACCATTTCGATAAACTCATCAATCAGTGTATCGTTATCTTGAGAGATAACAGAGCTTAAGAGCAAGACAGTACTTAAGAAAACCATATTCAATTTGGCACACATATTGACAAATGCCTAAACTGATCTAACTGATGCATCTAACTGATGCACCTAACTGATATACTCCGTTATATATCAACACGCATCTCATTACTATACGAGTATTTTGCAGTAAATATAATACGCTGTAGATTGTAGAGGATTACAGAATTAACATAGGTAAATACCATGATAATAAAGTTTAAGAGTTTTCCATTGTTTATAAAGTAACTCTAAAGTAGTGATACATTTTCATAATTTTTTGGTACTCCAAGTAAAGCAAATTACATTTAATTAGTTAGCGAATTAGTTAATCTTTTCGCAGATACGGTTCGTGTTCTTGGTTTGAGAATCCTTGTGGTTTAATTTATGTGTAAATTTATTCTGTTATATAGGTTATTATAGTCAAAAATCGCGCATCAAAAACAAATTGCAAATTGATGCGAACTGCACATGTATTGTAACACCTCTCCTCTTTAATTACATTACCTTAATTAAAGGGCCTCTCAGCCAGGAGATGTGACGTAATGAATTTTTTGTTGTTGCCTATCGGCTGCTCAGTTAAATACGGAGGTCGTGGAAAGTGGATTTGCTAGAGGCTTGCACTTAGATACCTTTAGATATATCACCAGAAAAATCACAGTTTGACAATGACCGGCTTGATCTACTCCTACTTAAAATTTTGTATAAAAATACTTGGACGCCAGGTCAAGAGTACTTCAATAGTACTGAAGACCGCAGAAATGATCAGCCAATAATTATCAGCTGTGACCCTCTTGTGACTCAGACTTTTCCCAGAGAAATAAAAGATAAAAATTTTTTTTAAAACAATATATTATATTACCAGTTGATGGTTCACAGTGATTCTTAAATTAGAATTAAAATTTACAATTGGGTTGCCTGAGGGGCGCTAAAACGACTCTACTTTATTAAGTAGCCTGAAGGGCTTTAGGTTAAAACAATAAAAAAATGTTCACTCTTGACACAAAGTCAAGTCGAGAAATTTATCAATTACAACAAAAGTGAATTGTAAACCTTGGAAAAAAATTGAGTGAAAATATTCCTTAAGACCTGGTAATTCCTAGGGGCAATTAATTATACAAAAATTCTCTTTTCGGGAGATCCCCTCGTGAATGTGCTGGGTTTACTAGGATCCTAGGCTGAAGCTTCGGCTTGGTGGTCCAGCTGAGCTGAAACGTAGCCTCTAAGGGTGATGAATACCGCAATGGGTGGAATGTGCCGGCTGCAGGAGGAGGTATCTTTCAGTCTGACGTTCAGGAATAGGTAACAATGGTCTGCTCTGCTCACTAAAGGAATTGATTCTCGGTCATCAAGGTGTGGAAGAAAAATTAATCAGTATCAGGTTTTACAAATTTGGACAAAAAAAAATATGTATAAATTCCCGCTTTGAACTGGATATCAAGAGTGAAATTTATACAAAAATGAATTTAAAAAAAATAACTAGATTAATAGTTCAAAATATGAGTTTTAATTATTAGGCCAGTCAAATTAAAAAAATCGGTGGAAAAAAATCTTAGAGAGTTGATTTTTTTTTATTCTTCCTTTACACTTGGGCAGACGTATATCAAAAGTCCCCAAGGGGGGCTTTAAAGGTACCATAGTTCAGTTTTTTGCTTATATCTCGGAAACGATTACTCCTATCGTTTTTTACCCTGTTACAAAATGAAAACTGATAAGATTTCATATAAAAATGTTCCTTTGCATTTTTGTCGTAGGACTAACTGTAAGCGAGTTTATTAGGGTGATAAAAGAAAAATAATTTCACAAAATGTGCTTTATGTGCATTTAGAGTATTGTACTGTACAAGATTGATAATACTGATGTAATAGATGATTTGAATAAAACAGTAAATTAAATTTATTGGATCCAACACTTCATTGTCTTGTTTAGTACAATATCAATAGATAGTTCATTTAATATAAATGATTTGAGTAAAACACATTAAATTGAATGTATTGATTCCAAGTCGTCCTCATAAGTTGCATTCTTCATCCTAAACATTGAAAACCTAGTTACAATATTGTTAATTACAATATTAATAGACAGATGATTTAATGTAGATAATTTGAATAAAACTTACAGTATCCTCATATGCCAGATTGTCGACTTCAACTGGAGGGCTGTTCGTGCACGCGCCCTCACAGTTATAGCATACTGAAGAGCAATTGATGCCTGCCTTGCGGCATCCGCAACGTGCCCCACAGCCTTTGGTGCAACTGCAGACTATTTTTGAAAGGATTGCAGCTGGGGCAGGTGGATCTAAGGTTGTCAAGGGAGGAAGATCTCCATCTGCTCCTTTTATCCAACCCCAATCAGTAGGTTTGAGTTTGTTGTCCAGCCATTCTTAGAACCCTTAGTTGGAGGTAGGGAGGGGAGGTCTGTCTTCACCCTTGTGGAGGATTTTAGGAATGGTGCGTAGCGCTGTTTGTTCATATCTGTTATTCTAGCGTTGAACATTGCTAGAAAGATCTGCTCCCCGGTATTTGCAACTTCCTTAGGTGTTGAAGTCTTGGTGTAAAATACGTTGGAGAGTAAATGCAGGGCGCTGTTCCTTATGAATAATTTAGCAAATGTTGACTTGCCTTTTCGGAAAATCGCACAGGTGGTATCGCAGCCACTAAACGCGTGAATGAACAAAATGCTCTTGGAAATATCAAGTGCTTGCAATTGTAACCACTGGGGTTTTTACCAGATTGACCGATGTTAAAATGAAAGGGAGCGTCGGGGTTTGCAAAAATATGTATACATACATAAATATATACACACAGGATCTCATAGTCCTGGGTTCATCGCGTATGCTTTAAAGTTAGAAGGGGAAATCTTAATATTGATACGTGGAGATTTAGCTTACCTCATATGCTCTCATGTCGATGTTAATCCTGTATGGCTAAAACCTCACATCATCACTAAGATTCACGAACTAACTTTGTCGAATGATATTGAATTTCG
This sequence comes from Tetropium fuscum, assembly GCA_964058915.1. Taxonomy (NCBI): domain Eukaryota; kingdom Metazoa; phylum Arthropoda; class Insecta; order Coleoptera; family Cerambycidae; genus Tetropium; species Tetropium fuscum. The sequence goes on from CAXKVY010001129.1 coordinate 34,299, forward strand.
TTGGTAAAGAGATTAATTCAAATAACTTCAAACCAAGATATATATTTAATATTTAACAGAATAAATTACGCTGACAATAAAACATTTACACTAAACAAACTATAAATTTGGACACAACCAGATGCGTCGCGCAAATAATAAATCTATTCATATGAAAACAAAGCTATTCGCTAGGGTTAAGTAGACCTGACTCTAATAGAACAATTTTGAGTGCCTTTCCGCTTATTAAACTATTTGACTTTAAACCCGAATTTACTATCTGAAAACCTGCCGTAAACTGCATAATTTTGGCTAAGATTGTTGCTCCAGTCCTCGCTGGGCGGGACCAAAGTCGATCTTTCATCCCCTTTAAGTAATACCACTTACTGGGGGTGAAATCTCCACCAATCCTACGGGACCTACTTTACCCCTTACATGATCTCAGGAAACTATTCCCGTACTCTAACGACATCTGGTTGCAAAATAGAAACTAAACATTTTACATGACATTTCTGAGATTACTCTTTCTGCATCAATTAGTTAGCTGTTTGGTCATTTTTTCCATACCCGGAAACCATAAATTAAGTGACGCTTCTAGCGGACAACTATTATTTATGGTCGAATCTTTTCGTGACGCTTTTATGGATAGACCCTGTTAATTTTACAATTGATTTGAGATATTTTACTTTTTGGTAGTTACACATCTGTTTACGATTACAAAGTTATGCATTTACGAAGCTATGAAATTTTGCTAAGACCGTACTTAAAGAAAACACACTATACAAGATGAATTACTCATTTAATGTGGACCTTCTTAGAATTCTCTAAATAATAAACAAAGGACTTCTTGGGTCGCTATTCCCTTTCCGAACAGAATTATGACCTGCACTTTACCATTTTGTTACACAATTCCTTGGAAGAATAAGTTTTGCTTTCGTCCTTTCCCCTACCAGGTTTGAAAAAAAATATCTCTCGTTCACTTGGAGCTAACGCGACCAGCAGAACTAGCAGATCCACATCCTTGCCGACGACAATCGTAGAAGAACCACATTTTGACCGTTTCCGTGATATAAGCAAAAGACCGAACAATTTTAACTTTGCCCCCCCCCCTTCACGAGTTCACCCCCCACCTTCGAGGACTTTTGATATTTGTCTATCTAAGTGTAAAGGAAGCGTTTAAATAAAGTTCCAACTCTATAGGAATTTTTTCCCTCAACGCCCTATTTTTGTTTAATTTGACTAGGCTAAAATGATTTTTCTTTTATCAGCCTAATAAACTCGCTTACGGTTAGTCCTACGACAAAAATGCAAAGGAACATTTTTATATGAAATCTTATCAGCTTTCATTTTGTAACAGGGTGAAAAACGATAGGAGCAATCGTTTCCGAGATATAAGCAAAGAACTGAACTATGGTACCTTTAAACCCCTTCCCCTCTCTCGAGCTCACCCCCCACCTTCGGGGACTGAAATATGTCTAAAAAAGTTCCAACTCTATAGGAATTTTTTCCACCGATCGCCCTATTTTTGTTTAATTTGACTAGGCTATATATAAAAAATATTGTAATGTTAAATATTGGAAGTAAATTTTGATTAAATTCCCAAAAATTGAGATTAGACTTTATCAAAGTAAAAAAATAATATTATCAAGACAGGAATGTGGTATGCAAATTTTCACTATACGATTAAATAAAAAATAAAAAATTGAAATAAATGCTGCTTTTTGCCGATGCAAAAGATAAACCGACATAGATATTTTGCCGATGCAAAATACCTATGGCCTACGCCGTCGAAGTAATATCTTCTTAATAAACTAAAAGTATGCTACCATTCGGTAAAACATTATCGTTGATTCTTAATTACCAGGTAGGTAGTCTAAAATCGAACGATAACGTACGATTCAAATTTAAATTAAATATATATTTAATTCAATAAAAAAATAAAGTGGTAATAATATACCAAAATAGAAAAAGTATAGACGTGGCTTTTGTGCCCACAGCTGACTCCAAGTAGTTGCTAGTGTTCAAACCGTAAAATTTAATATGGCGTTACACCTATTTTAAGATTTTTACTTAAGCAAAAAATGGTCGAATGACGACTTAATCCCCCTTCGGAAATCTTTTAATTACTTTACCCAGCTGTAGAAAACTCACACATATATATTAATAATACTAATAAAATATTTCAGACCTGGTAATTAAGAATCACTACACTAAAATACCGAAGATATATCTTCGCGAACGTAAGCCATGGTCAACAATTCAAACAAGCAGGTCGGCAGAAAAGAATGATTTTTGCGGATATCGCGTATAAATGTGCTTGCGGGGAGAACGCGACATTAGCGAGACGGAAAGGTAGGGATAACGGTAGATGGTGAGTCGCGGTAAATTTCTACGAAGTCGCGCGGTTTTATTTCAAATATTTGAAAGAGGAATTCAAACATTAGCCATTAAACGGAACGGAATTTATTTACGTTACAGTATTTGTTTAAATTTTTTCCGAGCAAACGTTTCATCTGCTGGTATCACCCGAAAGATATCTATTGGGTGATGATTCACTACTTAAAGCTGAATTGTTGACACTGGCAAAGTAACATTTTCCAACTTTCAGAAATATGTAGTGGAAGAAATTGCCAAAGCAAGAGGAATGGAGGTATTTCGTATTGCCTCCATATCAATGCGAACTGCACCCAATTGAGGTTACTTGGTCGCAAATAAAAGGGAAAGTTGCTAGAGAAAATACAACATTTAAGTTAGCCGATGTGAAAAAACTTCTTTATCTTTTGAGTGAGTCGATATGCGTGTTTTTGCAAAAATGGGAAAATCGAGTATCGAGCTGTCATTAAATATTTGTTTTTGAAAGGCAATACGCCTACGCAAATCAAACACGAGGTGGATGGCTGTGTACAGGGACTCTGCCCCATCATTTACCACTGTGAAATTTTAGGTGAAAAAAGCAAAAACTGTTTTTTCGGCAGGAAAAATGATGGCGACTGTAGTTTTGGGATATCTTAATCGATTATATAGAAAAAGGAAAAACCATTACAGGAGCATACCACGCAGCACTACTTGACAAGCTGAAGGCCACATTTGCAGAAAAAAAGAATTTTGTTTCATCAAGACAACGCGCCGTCTCATACCTCAGTGGTTTCTATGGCGAAAATCAACGGATTATGGTTTGAACTGCTTGGGAGAAGTGTGTAACCCTACAAGGGCACAATGTAGAAAAATAAAAACGAATTTGAACACAAAATATATTGTATCATTATTAGGTCGGAAACTTTTCAGACCACCCTTGTATAGTGGGGTAACTTTGAAAACTATTACAACCCTACACATGTTTTTAGATACTGAAAATATTTATTACAGTTAATGGAGTTTACATATTTGTTTTATTATATTATCATATTTTTAGTTTATGACGTATTATACATACTCTTGAGTTCATCTGCTATTTTTTCAGCAACCGCATAAGTAGGTGCATTTGTATTTCCGGAAGTTATGGCAGGTATAACGCCAGCATCGACCACTCTTAAATTATTCACTCCGTGTACTCGCAATTTATAGTCTACTACTGAGTCTGCTGTAGAGTTACCCATTCTAGTGGTCCCAACTGGATGGTAGTCAGTATATGTATAATACTGCAAGGAGCACTCCCAATACTCATCGGATAGTGCAGTATAATTTGTACAATAATCTACAACGGGAACCAACGTAGCATTGAAGGATTTAAAAGCTTCCGTTTCCAAAAATTTCAGTGATGCTTTAATACCTGCGATCAGTATATGCTTATCTTCACCGTCTGGATCTGACAAGAAGTTGAAGTCGATGTTCGGAAAATCTAGTGGATCACCTGACTTGAGTGTGACGCTACCACTGGATTTCGGGTGCAATAAAACTGTTATTAAAAGAATATCATTGTAGGGTCGACTGTTTCCACTATCAGTAAGGTTTAATAGGTTAGTATTAGTTAGTAAAGGGACGAGCATAACCTGCTGAATGTTTGGTACAGTACTCGTATTGTCATTTACGTTAAAAAAGCTTTGACTGTCTATATTAACACCTGTTGTGAACGGTCTATGATTGTTTAAGTAATCGACGATCCACGCTTCCACTGACTCATTGAATAGTGTAATGTTTGTACGGATGTTTAAACCAGTAAACATGGCGTGGTCTTCCATGTTCTTGCCAACAGGTAAGTCTACTAGAGTATTCAGTCCTATTCTATCGAGTTCTGCCTTAGGGCCTATACCAGATAGCAAAAGGATTTGAGGAGAGTTTATGGCACCACCTGAGACTATAACTTCCTTTGAAGCATTAGCAGTGTACTTTCTTCCACCCATTAAAAATTCTACGCCGTATGCCGTTATTGACTCCTCGTCTATAAGTAGTTTAGTGACGAATGCGTTAAGGGTGACGTTGAGATTTGTTCTATTCACGAAAGGGTCAATGAAGGCCCTTCCTCCGCTAGCTATTTTATTTCCTTTAATGGTAAACTGCACTTGAGAGGCTCCTATTTGGTTTTCCCCGTTATAATCGACCGTATCGAGGCCCAGCTCCTTTGCCGCATCTAAATATTTCGAGGTGAATATGGTTGGTTCCGGGTAACTTACATCCAGCAGGCCTTCCTCGCCATGATATTCAGGGTCTCCATTCCAAATGTGTGAGTTTTCGGTTTTAATAAAGTAAGGGAGCACGTCGTTATAGGACCATCCTGAGTTGCCCATCTCCTCCCAGGTATTGTAGTCGTCGGGGTTTCCTCTCACGTACATTTTTCCATTGATGGTGCTGCTACCGCCCAGAACTTTTCCCCTTGGTAATGAGCATTGTCTATTTGTCTCAGCTAAAACCAAAAGATTTTCATATAATATGATCTTATAATAATATTTTTACAAAGTAAGTTTACACATATTTGATTTATTAGAGTAGTGATTTAGAAATGATTTACTATTTACTAGGCTATATATGTTAAGGGTAGGTTAAGTATTTAGTTGAGGTAATTATCCATAGATTTCGGTAGGCACTCCACGTAAGTTCAGTTCGGACGGATGTAAGAGAAAAAAATGTAAATTAATTCGATATATTATTATATATATTTCAATCATGAATCAAGTAGGAATAGTTACATCTCAACTATGTAATGGATACTTACCAAAGCATGTTCTCGTTTGGGGTATTGTCAAGTAACCCCAGTTCATATCGCTCGAATGTAGCTGGAATGCCATCCCGGGGATGTCGCTGAAATCATTTTCCTGACCACCAGCTTCGAGCAACAGGACCGTGAAGAGATCGACTTCGGACAACCTATTCGCGAGCAGAGTTCCAGCAGATCCTGCTCCTATTATGATGAAATCAAAAGTTCCATATTCTGTAACAAAACATCGTCGTAGTCTTAATAACATTTCGCTTAGTAATTATTATTATGTACTCACTATAATCTTGTTATGACCAATGTAAACACAAAACATTTAAATTAATTTTACCATCCTTGGAATAGTATGAAGTGGACTTACGATACACATTGTCTTCATCCTCAGTAAGGAGAACCGATAGTTTTGAATTATTAACTGGAAGGACATAACTTTCAGCTGCTGTTAAATTGCTGATGATCATTTCGATAAAATCATCAATCAGTGTATCATTATCTTCACAAATAACACAGCCTAAGAGCAAGGCGGCACTTAACAAAACCACATTCAATTTGGCAAACATATTGACAAATGCAGAAAACTGATATACCTACTTGGTTATATATCAACACAAATTATCTCATTATTCCATATTGCAATAAATCTAATGCATTGTAGGTTGTAGAGGATTACAGAATTAATCTATATTAATTTAAGTATCGTCATAAAATTTACGTATGTAAATTTTATGACGATAATAAATAATAAGGTAATATGATTATCAACTAACTAAAGTAGTTATACATTTTCATACTTTTTTAGTACTACAAGTAGAGCAAATTATATTTAATTAGTTAGCGAAATCTTTTCGCAGATTCGGTTCGTGTTCTTGATTTAAGAATCATTGTGGTTTAATTTATGTGTAAATTTATTCTGTTAGATACAAGATGTACATGGCGCTAGGTAGGTGTTTATGTAGGGTGGAGTAAAAAATGTGAAAATTGCAATTTGGAAATCGCTGTGGTTCTGGATTTTGCACGTATACCTAAAAGTAATTCACGCCATTTTTTTTACCATATCGGTTAACATTACCCGTTTTGTTATTCTTTATGTTCTTCAAATCAATAATACGATTTTTCTCATAATTCTCTATGAATCTGAAAATGCGATTTTTCAAATCAAATACTTTCGAGTTGCATAACTACCTGAATGTTCTGTACTGTACAGCTATACAGTTCTCGTTTGGGGTACTCTGATGTCGCTGAAATCATTTGATCGGCGTGAAGAGATCGACTTCGGTACTCTATTCACCAGTAGAGTTCCGGCAGATCCTGCTCCTATCATGATGAAGTAAAAAACTCCATATTTTATTACAAAATATCGCACTTTTTAGTCATATGTACAGGGTAAGTCTCTTAACATTGACACCCCCCTTATCTCACTTATCTTATGCCGATTTAACTCATTCAAAAAAGGAGTGGACGCGGTTTTTGTTGAATTTTTATAATCTGAGCACGGATATTAAAAATCTCGTAAGATATACAGGGTGGAAAATAAAACATAATTTTTTAAATGGAACACCCCGTATATTTTTATACCAAAATAATGTCCTTAATTTTCTGAATAAAAAAATATCTAATTGTTATATAATCACTCCACCTGTTCGTGAGATATTACTAAAAACTTATCACATTACGGGTGTCAATTATAAAACAAAAAACATATCAAGATACCTCTGGAAACAATGCCATTTATTGAGATAATAAATAAATAATATATAGGTGACAATAACAGTAACGAGTAATAACAATAAACAACATAAGCCTAATAAAAACAAATAAAAGTCAATATTAATACAGTAACACAATAGAGTAACATAATTTTATTTATTTACACGTAACGTAATTAAATATTTTCCACGTAACCACCACCATTCTGAATACACATTTGGCATCGCTTTATAAAATTGCTTCTTGCACCCTTGGAAATATATCACCATTTTGGTTTAATTCCTCAATTTTTACACGTATGCATTCTTTTAACTCATTCATATTATTAAAAACCCCAGTTTCGTATATATCTTGTTTTATCGTACCCTAGAGAAAAAAATCCATAGGTGTTAAGTCCGGACTTTTAGCGGGCCAATGTATAACACCGTGCCTTCCTATCCAAATAGGATATTTTCTGTTTAGGTATTCGGTGACGTTCCTTGCAGAGTGTGGTGGTGCTCCATCCTGCTGCCAAATAACAAATCTGTTGTCCACTAAATTAATATTATCTAAATAATTTTCAACTGGATGTTGAAGAATATCCACATAACGTTGTGCATTTAAGGGCCCATTTATAAATACAGTACATCTACCTACAATAGCATCCTTGTGGATGCCACACCACACGTTTACAGTTTGCTATCCTTGTTTTTTTATTTTTTTTTACAATATGTGGATTTTCCGCTGCCCAGTAATGTGCAATTTTTTCTGCTAAAAATTCCCGCAGTAGAAAAACTGCTTTCGTCAGTCCAAAAGACATGACTTAGAAACTCATCATCTTCCTCTATTCTATCAAGTATGTCTCTGCAGAAGGTTAACCTGTCTTGAAGGTTGTTGTCGTCTAAATATTGAACGGGCAAAATACTATATGGTTTAAAATTATGGCGATGTAATATTTTTATCACACTTCTTTGTGATATATCCAATTCTATTGCTGCGGCATAGGATGATTTGGATGGATTTTCAGCAAATTATAATAACTCGTTGAGTTCTGTGTCTTCTCCTGTTTTTGTCCTTCGCCTTTCCCTTTTCTTGTCTCTCAGAGATTCGATATTCCTAAACTTTGCATAAATGTTTCTAAAACTATTTTTGGAAGGAGGTAGCCTTTCTCGAAATAACCTAACATACTCCCTCCGAGCAAGAGACTTATTCTTGTTGCACTGAATATAAATTTCAAGTAACTCTTTTCGCTCTTCCAATGAATATACCATTTTCAAAATAACTTGCTTCTTTACGAACACTACGTATTTTTTATGCTAATATCTAAGAGAGTGAATTACTATCTCACAAAAAACTGGATGACATCTGTCAACATATAAACAATGCAAATATGCATTGTTTCCAGAGGTATCTTGATGTTCTTATTTTATAATTGACACCCGTAATGTGATAAGTTTTTAGTAATATCTCACGAACAGGTGGAGTGATTATATAACAATTACACATTTTTGGATTCAGAAAATTAGGGACATTATTTTGGTCTAAAAATATACGGGGTGTTCCATTTAAAAAAATCATGTTTTATTTTCCACCTATTATTGTTCTAAAAACTGCAATGAGTGCGAGAGAGAAGATGGAGGCAGGTATCTGTCTATTTATTCTTTCTCTTCCTCCTCGATTTAAATTTTTCATCGTCAAATTCACATTGTTCATTTTCAATATCGCCGTCTTCATTCTCTGAAATCTCATCATTTTCTGTATTGTAGCATATATAGTGACATAGACATGTGTCATCACCTTCTTCTGGAATGTGAACATGGTGTTTAGGGGGAACACAACATTTGTGTCAAAATTGCTTACATTTGTCATATAATAAAATGACATCATATATTTAAGAATTTTAATCATACATGTAAATGAAGTTATTATAAAGTAAAGCTATTATTCGACCTATTATAAATGCAACAATCCTAATAATATGAGTGCTGTATTTAAATTAAGAATCGAAAAACGTCTAGATTTTTCATTACAATAACATAAGAAAATACTATAACAAATAAAATCTCAACATACTTTTGGGATTTACAAAATTCATAAATATATATCATACCAAAGTCAACATGAACTACTATAAATATAAATAATAAAATAAAAGCAATTTTTTTTTCAAATTCTATAGACTGAACATATTAAAGACAGTTCTTTAAAAAAACACAAGTTTCTAAAATTTACGAACTTCATGTCCTATATACAAACAACAAAGTAAATCAAACTTTCTTAATCAAACGTACTATAATTATTGAATCTATTAATTCCTAAATAATATGAGTTTTGTATTCAAACTTCTTATTCTATTTCGCCTATTGTTTTCTATTTTTTTGTTTCATAATAATACCAACTTGACCAGTTGACTACTGAATGACCAGGTGGTCATTCAGTAGTTCATCAACATGCATAGATGGAGATGAAAATGGTATTTTGCATCACCCGAATAAAAATAATTTTAAAAATCGCACATTGATTATGTACCATATAAATTACAGAATAAAAATTAATGAAATAATTATTGATTAATTATTGCAGCAGCAATATAAAAAGTTCATTTTTAGTTTCAACGCCGCCCCTGGCCAAGCCAAGCCGTTAAAACTTGTAGGTAACCTTAAAAATACTTACATTACTTACCGATGAAAAGTAACATTTTCCGGACTTAAATGATCCATCCTTTTACAAACTATACAAGAATGCACCATAGTTACACACTTATTGTTCACCTGAATCGCAATAAATACAAATATTCGTAGAATACACTTAAGAAAACAAAAGTACAAGAGGTAGCGTTGCGGCAACCTCGCAAATTTCTTTCCATTCATTGTAGTAAAACTCGAGTAAAATTCATCAAACGAAGTTGCCGGTGTTGAGATTTATATCTCAAGGCACAGTACATTTACGGTTTTCTATGGTTTTCACCATATATTATTAACGCAATAAGACAATACAATAGATTACTTTTGCCAAGAAGCTGTTTTAAATAACATTTTAGTCTTAAAATGAATCAGATTCGTTGAAATTGTCAAATTATTTGAACATCTCTTACGGTATTCAAAGACTTCAAGTGAATTTCACAGTAAGCCTGGCAAACGTGCCGTTTGGCAGAAAAAGACGGACGATAAGGATGGAACGATCTTGGATCGGCCAAAAACGTAAACAATTCTGTCTCTTGTATTAATACGTCTATGGGTACACCATAAATGTTAAAATTTACACGGTAAGTCGAACGGTTATAACACCCGATAGTGTTGCTTTTCCCTTGTACGAGTGCGTCCTCTTCAAACGTGATGCGTGGTGGGGTGGGTGGTGTCGTTGCTGCTGGTCGCTGGTTACTCGGCGTCCCGCGTCTGTCTGGCAGTCTGGCTTCCATATTGTGATTTATTTTTGTGTGGTAGTGAAAATAATTGCTGACCAGAGTAACATAATATATGTGATTGTAAATTAAAATATGTAAACACAATAAAATGGGCAACGTTTAAGAGCGACGATACCTACGAAATTTTCATCAATAAAGGTAGGTAAATACGTGCAGCTTATTATTAATCGCCATAATTATTTAGCAGGTACACCAGTAAATCGGATACTCTCTTTCTAACATCTGCGTAGCCAGGTTTGTTAGAAGGGGAGGGCGTATGTAGTTGGTGACTTTGTGCTGGCGTCGTTTGTATCTAGGTACTTAATTTGGGTTTGGCCTATTATAATTTATAGGTATAACCGTATAACTCAATTATTTTATATTTTTATAGCCAGACAAAAATTTAATACTGAACTACATACAGCAATATTATTTGCTGATGAAAACGGAGCAATTCATGAAGAGGACTTTTTAATGTATTTCGTCAAGACTAATCCTGGATGCCTTTTGTTAGTTTGTCAGGAAGATCCAATGACAGGTCAAATATTTTTGAGGTAAACACAATGGGACATCTTGGTAAATATAATTTAATTTTTGGTATTTTAAGGTCATCAATATTGTAGGAATTTTTTTGAGAATATTTTCAATTAACATGTCTTATTCAATTTTTCAGAATGTAGGTGTTCTACAATAATTCTATATAATATTTTTATAGTGTCTGTTTCATCTCAATTATACAATGATCCGGTTCTATTCTGACCATGTTTTGTACCGATTTATATAATAAACAAGTTTAAAAAAAAAACTTTTTTTTTAACCTTTCTACCTTTAGTTTGTCAACTTTAAAAAAAATCGTTTTTTCCCAAATGTCCTAATAATTTTTTACCTGTTTTTGTTGAAATTTAGCAGTGATATTTAGTCAAGATAAGGGGCTAATTTAGCCTAAGATAAATTAAAATAATTGGCGTCCCGGAAGGCACTTTAGCCAATATTCTTGACAAGAAAATGTGCCTCACTATTTTTTTGCAATTTTTGTCATTTGAACTAAAAATACAACTTAAATATTTAGCATTTTTTCATGTATTGTTTCGTTTTTGAGAAAACATCATTATTTCATGTCCCTGGGGCAACATAAAAATTTAAAACTAGTGTGTACCTGTTAATTTTTTTCATATCAGTAGTCTATTCTAGTCTTAGGAATTGTTGTAAAAATTTATTTCTTAATGAAACAAGACAAAAAAAATACTTTAAAAAAAGTTGTATTATCAGTTGCTTAATGCAAAAAAATAGAAAAATTGGAAAATCTAGTCAAGGCTAAATTGGACCTTATTACCCTAACTAACACTGCTAAATTTCAACAAAAATTTTGCTTAAAGAATTATTGAGATATTTACGAAAAAACAAAATTTTTAAACAATGTTTTACACCCTGTATCTTGAAAACGAAGCATTACTGGACCTATATTTATATAAACTTTTGGTTTTAGAATTACTCAAAGAATCACCCCTTGAAGTTTGGATACCTAGTTAAATAACACTCTGTATACGTACCTATACATTACCAAGCATGTTGATAGGTTACACGATTATGTGTGTGTACATTAACACGCTGCGGTGTATTTTATTTAACACTGTTTTGTGTAATTTTAACACGGAATAGGTGTATTTAAGAAGCACGTGTAAAAATACGTTACACTGTTGTGTGTATATTTAACATAAGTTAGTGTAAAAGTTACACGATGTGGTGTATTATGTTTAACACTGTTTGTGTAAATTGTACACAGTAATTCTCGTCTAATTTACCAAAACCCTTGGTGTATAATATACACGAGCTGGTGTGGCCTTATATAGACCACTTTTCGTGTAAAATTCTGCCTGACTTTTTTTATTGTGTATTTCATTCACAGCATTTAACGTATTTAATGACTTTATGGTTATCATGCGAAAGCATATATGGTGAACATGGGTTATGTAACGTAAATAAATTACGTTCCGCTATATAACAAATAGCTTGAATAATAGCACCCTATTTCAGATATATAAAATAAACCGCGAGATACCTATACCATGTCATGCCATACCGCCATGAGCCGAAATGGTAGCGTAAAACTTATAAATAAGCTACGCCAGGTCTATAAAAGCTCTCTTAGCTCTCTTCCTTTGACTTTGTTCCAATAGTTTGATAACTTAGCCGTTATATTTTCTAAATTCGGTTTGTTAGTGAGTGATTCAGAAACTGAAAGGTACCTTCATATTTTTTCTTGTAAATATATATATATATATATATATATATATATATATATATATATATATATATATATATATATATATATATATATATATATATATATATATATATATATATATGTACTACAGCTAAACCTTAGTAGTTAGAATATAGATTCCCGTACGGAAATGACGTCGATTTAAACGACTTATTTCTTGCTGTGTTTCAACGTTGGAATAGGTTTTGGGCTATATTTAATTAAATTGTCTTAACACCAGCAAATGTGCATACGTTGGGTGGGCTGTGGATACATATATCTACATATCTATGTTGGTCTTGGTATATTATACCTCCTTTTTATTTTAAAACACATTTAATTACCTTACATTAAATCCACATTCCACGAGGGTATCTCCAGAGTCTGCCAGGAAACGTATACCTTGTATATTTTTTTGCCCACAGGAATTACAAGGTCTTACGTACCTAATATTTTTAATTTGTCAATTTCAACAAGGTTTACTATTGTAAATGTAGAATTTTTCAGCTTCACTTGGTGTCAAGAGTAATTATGTTTTTATTGCTTTAATTTAGAGCCCCTTTAAATTCATTTTAACTGGCATTAGAGTTATTTTAAAGCCCTTCAGGGTTATTAATTTTTAATTTTCATTAGTTTCTGGCTTCCAAATATTTATTTTTTAAATATAAATTAAAAGTAGATATAGATCAAGTACTCTCCAAAATTTCAGCCATTTTGGATGCGCAGTTGTTGTTTGACAATTATTTGAGTGAGTCGATGTGCGTGTTTTTGTAAAAATAGAGAAAATCGCTCGAGTATCGAGCTGTCATTAAATATCTGTTTTTGAAAGACAATACGCCTACGCAAATCAAACACGAGGTGGATGTCTGTGTACGGGACCTCTGTCCCATCATTTACCACCGTGAAATTTTCGGAGAAAAAAGCAGAAACCCTTTTTTCGGCTGGGAAAGTGATGGCGACTGTAGTTTTCCGCGCAGCATTACTTGACAAGCTCAAGGCCACATTTGCAGAAAAAAAGAATTTTGTTTCACCAAGACAATGCGCCGTCTCATACCTCAGCGGTTACCAAGGCGAAAATCAACGAATTACGGTTTGAACTGCTTGACCTCCTTACTCACTAGATCTAGCCCCAAGCGATCTTTTTTGTTCCCTAAGCTAAAAGTTGCGCTCGTGGACAAAAATTCTCATCAAATGAAGAGGCCATCACCTTCGTAAACAATTATTTTACAGAGAAAGAAGCGGAGTACTATTCGGACGGGTTAAAGAGATGGGAGCGTCGCTGGGAGAAGTATGTAACCTTACAAGGAGACTATGTAGAAAAATAAAAACAAATTGGAACACAAAATATATTGTACCATTATTAGGCCGGAAACTTTCCAGGCCACCCTTGTATAGTGGGGTCACTTTAAATACTATTATAACCCTACACATGTTTTAAGATATTGAAAATAGTTATTATATTAGAGTTAATTTACATATTTGTTTTATTATAAAATCACATTTTTAGTTTATGTCATATTATACACACTCTTTAGTTCATCTGCTATTTTTTCCGCAACCGCATAAGTAGGTGCATTTGTATTTCCGGAAGTTATGGCAGGTATAACGCCAGCATCGACCACTCTTAAATTATTCACTCCGTGTACTCGCAATTTATAGTCAACTACTGAGTCTGCTGTCGAGTTACCCATTCTAGTGGTCCCAACTGGATGGTAGAGAGTATATGTATAGTACTGCAAGGAGCACTCCCAATATTCATCGGATAGTGCAGTATAATTTGTACAATAATCTACAATGGGGACCAAAGTAGCATTGAAGGATTTAAAAGCTTCTGTTTCCAAAAACTTCAGTGATGCTTTAATACCTGCGATCAGTGTACGCTTATCTTCCCCTTCTGGATCTGACAAGAAGTTGAAGTCGACGTTCGGAAAATCTACAGGATCATCTGACTTGAGTGTGACGCTACCATTGGATTTCGGGTGCAATAAAACTGTTATTAAAAGAATATCATTGTAGGGTCGACTGTTTCCACTATCAGTAAGGTTTAATAGGTTAGTACTAGTTCCTAAAGGGACGTCCATGACTTGCTGAATATCTGGTACGGTACTCGTATTGTCATTTACGTTAAAGAAGCTTTGACTGTCTATATTAACACCTGTTGTGAACGGTCTATGATTGTTTAAGTAATCGACGATCCACGCTTCTACTGACTCATTGAATAGTGTAATGTTTGTACGGATGTTTAAACCAATAAACATGGCGTGGTCTTCCATGTTCTTGCCAACAGGTAAGTCTACTAGAGTATTAACTCCTATCCTATCGAGTTCTTCCTTAGGGCCTATACCAGATAGCATAAGGATTTGAGGAGAGTTTATGGCACCACCTGAGACTATAACTTCCTTTGAAGCATTAGCAGTGTACTTTCTTCCACCCATTACGAATTCTACTCCATATGCCGTTATTGACTCCTCGTCTATAAGTAGTTTAGTGACAAATGCGTTGAGGGTGACGTTGAGATTTGTTCTATTCACGAAAGGGTCAATGAAGGCTCTTCCTCCGCTAGCTATTTTATTTCCTTTAATGGTAAACTGCACTTGGGAGGCTCCTATTTGATTTTCCCCGTTATAATCGACCGTATCGAGGCCCAGCTCCTTTGCCGCGTCTAAATATTTCGAGGTGAATATAGTTGGTTCCGGGTAACTTACATCCAGTAGGCCGCCCTCGCCGTGATATCCGGGGTCTCCATTCCAAATGTGAGAGTTTTCTGTTTTAATAAAGTAAGGGAGCACGTCGTTATAGGACCATCCTGGGTTGCCCATCTCCTCCCAGGTATTATAGTCGTCGGGGTTTCCCCTCACGTACATTTTTCCATTTATGGTGCTGGTACCGCCCAGAACTTTTCCCCTTGGGACTGAGCACTGCCTATTTGTATTAGCTAAAACAAAAAGATTTTTATTTAATACGATTTTATAATAATATTTGTACAAAGTTTACACATTGTTTACACTTATTTGATTTATTAGAGTAGTGATTTAGAAATGATTTTCTATTTACTGGACTATATGTTAAGAGTAGCACTCCGCGTAAGTTTAGTTCGGACAGAGATGCAAGAGAAAAAAATGTAAATTAATTGGATATATATTTCTATCAAGTAAGAATGGTAACATCTCAACTATTTAATGGATACTTACCAAAGCACGTTGTCGTTTGGGGTATTGTGTGGTAGCCCCAGTTCATATCACTTGAAATTAGCTCGTATGCCATCCCGGGGATGTCGCTGAAATCATTTTCCTGCCCACCAGCTTCGAGCAACAGGACCGTGAAGAGATCGACTTCGGATAACCTATTCGCCAGCAGAGTTCCAGCGGATCCTGCTCCTATTATAATGAAGTCAAAGGTTCCATATTCTGTAACAAAACATTGGAGTCTTAATAACAGTTCGCTTAGTAATTATTATTATATACTAACTATAATTTCTTATGACCAATGTAAACACAAAACATTTAAATTAATTTTGCCAGCATTTGGAATAGTATGAAGTGCACTTACGATACACATTGTCTTCATCCTCGGTAAGGAGAACCAATAGTTTTGAATTATTAACTGGGACGACATAATTTTCCGCAGCTGTTAAATTGCTGATTACCATTTCGATAAAATCATCAATCAGTGTATCATTATCTTTACAGATAACATAGCTTAAGAGCAAGGCAACACTTAACAAAACCACATTCAATTTGGCAAACATATTGATGAATGTATAAAACTGATATACTCGGTTATATATCAACACATATCTCATTATATATTGCAATAAATCTAATACATTTTAGATTATAGAGGATTACAGGTTAATACCATGATAATAAATATGTTTATGAACGAACTCTAAAGTAGTGATACATTTTCAAACTTTTTCAGTACTATAAGTAAAGCAAATTATATTTAATTAGTTAGCGAAATATTTTCGCAGATGCGGCTCGTGTTATTGGTTTGAGAATGATAAATGTACCTGGTACTAGGTAGGTGTTTATCAAGGTAGTGTGTACAATAGGGTGTATTTTTTTTTCGGTCCCATTGGCTTATGATTTAGCATTGGACCTAAAAGTGTTTCTCTCAAAATTTTAGCTTCCTAGATCAATCCTGTGAACGACGCAAATCGAGTTTGTTGCCCATTTAATTAACATAGGAAAATCGACGTTTTTACTCAAACATAAGTAGTTGGTAGAATTTTGTTTTTACAAAATTTCTGACAGCAGAATTTTATAGAGAATTAAATTTCCTAAAAAAAAGGTTCTTAATACTAAATCCGCGAATTCATTATTTTCAGATATGCTCGTATAAACATTCTCTTAAAAAACGGATTTCATTCAATTAATTTTAATGTTATATTTAAAATTTTTTGGACTGTCCCATTCAGGGGCAGACCCAAGGGGGGGGGGTTTTGGGGGTCAACCCCCTTCCCCGAAATTCCTATGAAGTGCCTTTAGTTAGAAACTGCACAAGTACTATAAGAAAACTATGATTTTTTCATACTCCAAAACGGCAAGCTGTAATAAAACAATGTATAGATGAATCAGATCTTGCTTCTAATCATGAAAAATTAACTAAGATATGTGCCACTAGATGGACAGAAAAGTATAACTCTGGCGCTGTTAGAATTGTATGATGGAATTGTAATGGCATTAAATAAGATCTCAGAATGGACAGATAAAGATTCAGCGAATGTAGCGAATCAGTTAGGATCTATCTCTAAACAAAGTGATTTTCTAATTTATTTGAAAGTTGTAAATCAAGTCTTTAGCTACAGTAGTATTTTATGCAAACTATTGCAACAATGAAGCATTGATCTGAAACAGGCTACGAGTTTGGCGGAAGATATTATTGCTGAACTACAAATACTGCGAGAAAATGCAAGCTCAGAATTTAAAAAAAATAGTTTTGGAAGTAAAAAATAAGCAGAGAAATTTGATTTTTCCCTAAATAAACCCCGAACTAGCCTTCATCAGACAAAAAGGTGTAATGTTAACGTGGAAAGTACTGAAGATTATTATCGCATTGCAATATACGTTCCATTCTTGGATGCTTTTATTAATAACTTGGGAGAAAGATTTTCAAAACACAAGCAAATTTTGGCAGGATTTCAAAGTTTGTTTCCCAAAGATCCAAGTTATCTCACTGATGAAACTCTAACAGAGTTTCAGTCTTTGACATCATTTTATAAAAATGACATTATGGGAAACAAAGATGAGATAAACGCCAACCTTAAACTTTGGCATAGAGCTATTGCTAGGCTGCCAAAAGAAGAACAGCCTTAAGCGCCTTACAATACGTCAGTGATGCGTTAAAAAACATAAAAACATTGCTTCATATACTAGCTGTATTACCAGTTTCCACTGCGGAAGATGAACGAAGTTTTTCAACTTTGCGTAGGCTTAAAAATTATTTGAGAAACACCTCTTCACAAGACAGGCTAAATGGACTAACGCTTCTAAATATTTATAGAAATATGACTCCGTCGGTAGATGACATTTTAAATAAATTAGCAGAGAAACCTAGGAAATTAAAGCTTTGTTTAAGTTGAATTTTTCCTGTTAATTTAAAAGTGATAAGGAATAAAATAAAAACAGATAAAAATAGAATGTTGTGTATTAATAATTTCCTGACAGTCTTGACACCCCCCGAATATTTTTTCTGGGTGCGCCCCTGGTCCGATTGAATAATATCAATCGGACCAGGGGCGCACTATATTTGAAACTGATGTTGATTTATGATTTATGAAACTGATTAATGATGTTGATATTTAAATTTTGTGCTTAGGAGGCGACTGATGAAAAAAATGGGGAGTAGGAGACAAAAATGTTATTTAATTGTCATGATATTTAATTTTTTCACCTAAATACATCGATTTTCTGTAATGTTTTGAAACTATTCTGCCTTTTCTAGTTTCTCTTTTGTTCTTTCATTCGCTTCTCTTGAAATCCTCTGAATTTATACTAGAGACAACATCTCGGAAATTAAAGTAATTAAAGATTAAAAACTGTATTGAACCAGATTTAACAGTTGAGAAAACAAAAATAATTTCTTATGAATGAAAGTTGGTATAATTATTTGTTTATACTATTTATTTTAATTTAATAATAATTAATTGTTATTAATTAACCAATTTCATTCAATCATTTATTTAATGAAGTAAATTAAATAAAATAAAATTAGTTAAATCTAGAAATGAACTATTTATTAATAATTTAATGAGTTATAAATAACAAATTTTAAATTAATGTAATAACAATTTATTATTGTTATATAATTATAATTCAATGATCTGCATTAATTCTTTAGTAATTCAACAATTAATTGTTTATTAATATTCCGTAGGCACACTGTTATTTACTGTTTTTTTCTTCAAATAATAGCTTCGATTAATGCATCGATTTTGTTTTATTATTTCAACGTATGGATTCCTTTGTCTTTTTTATATTTTAGTTTACAGCAAATATAGTTTCTTTCCACGAAATTTCTCGGAAATCTAAATTTGTGCTTATCTTATCTTTGTGGTATATCGAATAGTGCAGTGCTTTGTTTCGCCAAATATATTTTGTTCCCCCACTCACCTAAATATTTTTAATTATTCTGACCAATATTTTCGAATTTGTTCTATTGTTTCGGTTTGAATACAGCTGTTCTTGTGCTACTTTTTCAATAAAACGTCACTAATTTTTAATAACTTGAAAAACTTAGTCAACTGATATTTTTTATTGCATTTCATTGTGTTTTATTTATTGTCACTAACTTTTATTTATTGTTACTAACTATCAATTGTGTAAATATTTAAACAATCGAAAAATACTTTTCTGTTAATTTTAATTTTCTATAATATGGTGAGAAAATTCGGTCTTTGTGCTTTACGATGTCGAAACACACAGATAAAAAAGTTTATTTAATTGGATACGAAAAAAGTTAATGAACGTAAATTGCCCACAAATCGAGAAATTTTGGTTCTTTTTTTATAAACATAACTCCCTTAGCCTTGCCAATCCGTGAATGTTACAAAAGTGTTTTAAATGACGTTGAGTATATTTGTCGTCACACAGGAATTCCAATTTCGCAGTCACAGCACAATGTTCTTAAATGCAAAAAACTCTATGGCGTATGGAAATCATTAAAAAAAGTTGTTCGCGGAAAAATTATATGACTCAGCAAACAAAAGAACTGACATTCATACATAAATTAAACATTTTTTAACATACAGCACAATAAAAACGTGCAATATATGTAATAAAAACGTTAATTGATGAATTACTTTAAATAGACAATTGAATTATAATTAACAGATAAGCAGCATATATTATTAAGTTTATTTTTAAAACTGTGAAAGTATATATGGTGAACATGGGTTATATCAATCTAGTATATACGAGGGTAGTCTGAAGAGTTTCCGAGCTCAAAATCAAGATATAAGCATTTGTCAACAAAAGCTAGGGTATTTCCTTACAAGGAGACTATATAGAAAAATAAAAACAAATTTGAACCAAATTATATTGTATGATTATTATAGGTCGGAGACTTTTCAGACCACCCTTGTATAGTGGGGTAACTTTGAAAACTATTATAACACTACATATGTTTTAAGATGCTGGAAATATTTATTAAAGTTAATGGAGTTTACATATTTGTTTTATTATAGTATCATATTTCTAGTTTATGTCTTATTATACACACTCTTGAGTTCATCTGCTATTTTTTCAGCAACCGCATAAGTAGGTGCATTTGTATTTCCGGAAGTTAGGGCAGGTATAACGCCAGCATCGACCACTCTTAAATTATTCACTCCGTGTACTCGCAATTTATGGTCTACTACTGAGTCTGCTGTAGAGTTACCCATTCTAGTGGTCCCAATTGAATGGTAGACGTTATATGTGTAGTACTGCAAGGAGCACTCCCAATACTCATCGGATAGTGCAGTATAATTTGTACAATAATCTACAAGGGGGACAAAAGTAGCATTGAATGATTTAAAAGCTTCTGTTTCCAAAAACTTGAGTGATGCGTTAATACCTGCGATGAGTGTACGCTTATCTTCCCCTTCTGGATCTGACAAGAAGTTGAAGTCGACGTTCGGAAAATCTACAGGATCAGCTGACTTGAGTGTGACGCTACCAGTGGACTTCGGGTGCAATAAAACTGGTATCAAAAGAATATCATTGTAGGGTCTACTGTTTCCACTATTAGTAAGGTTTAATAGGTTAGTACTAGTTCCTAAAGGGACGTCCATAACTTGCTGAATGTTTGGTACAGTACTCGTATTGTCATTTACGTTGAAAAAGCTTTGAGTCTCTGTATTAACACCTGCTGTGAATGGTCTATGATTGTTTAAGTAATCGACGATCCACGCTTCTACTGACTCATTGAATAGTGTAATGTTTGTACGGATGTTTAAACCAGTAAACATGGCGTGGTCTTTCATGTTCTTGCCAACAGGTAAGTCTACTAGAGTGTTAACTCCTATACTATCGAGTTCTTCCTTAGGGCCTATACCAGATAGCATAAGGATTTGAGGGGAGTTTATGGCACCGCCTGAGACTATAACTTCCTTTGAAGCATTAGCAGTGTACTTTCTTCCACCCATTACGAATTCTACACCGTATGCCGTTATTGACTCCTCGTCTATAAGCAGTTTAGTGACAAATGCGTTGAGGGTGACGTTGAGATTTGTTCTATTCACGAAAGGGTCAATGAAAGCCCTTCCTCCGCTAGCTATTTTATTTCCTTTAATGGTAAACTGCACTTGGGAGGCTCCTATTTGGTTTTCCCCGTTATAATCGACTGTATCGAGGCCCAGCTCCTTTGCCGCGTCTAAATATTTCGAGGTGAATATGGTTGGTTCCGGGTAACTTACATCCAGCAGGCCTCCCTCGCCGTGATATCCGGGGTCTCCATTCCAAATGTGGGAGTTTTCTGTTTTAATAAAGTAAGGGAGCAGGTCGTTATAGGACCATCCTGGGTTGCCCATCTCCTCCCAGGTATTGTAGTCGTCGGGGTTTCCTCTCACATACATTTTTCCATTGATGGTGCTGCTACCGCCCAGAACTTTTCCCCTTGCGACTGAGCACTGCCTATTTGTCTCAGCTAAAACCAAAAAAATTGTATATATAATATTTACGATTTTATAATAATATTTGTGCAAAATAAGTTTACACATTCTTTACATTTATTTGATTTATTGGAGTAGTGAATTAGAAATGATTTACTATTTACTAGACTATATATTAAGGGTAAGTTAAGTATTTAGTTGAGGTTAATATTCATAGGATTAGGTAAGGACTCCACGTAAGTTTAGTTCGGACGAATGCAAGAGAAACAAATGTAAATTAATTCGATATATATTTCAATCAAGTAAGAATAGTAACATCTCAACTATTAAATGGATACTTACCATAGCATGTTGTCGTTTGGGGTATTGTCACGTAGCCCCAGCTCATATCACTCGAAATAAGTTCGTATGCCATCCCGGGGATGTCGCTGAAATCATTTTCCTGCCCACCAGCTTCGAGCAACAGGACCGTGAAGAGATCGACTTCGGACAACCTATTCGCCAGCAGAGTTCCAGCAGATCCTGCTCCTATTATGATGAAATCAAAAGTTCCATATTCTGTAACAAAACATCTTTGTAGTCTTGTTAACACTTCGCTTGGTAATTAGTATTATATACTAACTATAATGTTTTTCATGACCAATGTAAACACGAAACATTTAAATTAATTTTGTCATCCTTTGGAATAGTATGAAGTTAACTTACGATACACATTGTCTTCATCCTCAGTATGGAGAACCAATAGTTTTGAATTATTAACTGGGAGGACATAACTTTCCGCAGCTGTTAAATTGCTGATTACCATTTCGATAAAATCGTCAATCAGTGTATCATTATCTTCACAGATAACATAGCTTAAGAGCAAGGCAACACTTAACAAAACCACATTCAATTTGGCAAACATATTGATGAATGCATAAAACTGATATATTCAATTATATATCAACACATATCTCGTTATATCTTGAAATAAATTTAATGCATTGTAAATTGTAGAGGATTACAGGATTAATATAGGTAGATACCACGATAATAAATATTTAAGAACTAACTCTAAAGCAGTGATACATTTTCATACTTTTTTAGTACTACAAGTAAAGTAAATTGTATTTAATTAGTTAGCGAAATCTTTTCGTAGGTTCGGTTCGTGTTCTTGATTTGAGAATCCTTGTGGTTTAATTTATGTGTAAATTTATTCTGTTAGCTATATGATAAATCTATCTACCTAATTAGGTGTTTATTTAGGTAGTGTGTAAAATAGGGTGTTTTTTTTAAATTTTTTTTCGGACTCATTGCCTAATGATTTAGCATTGGACCTAAAATAATTTCTCCCAAAACTTGGCTTCCTAGATCAATCCTGTGGATGGCGCAAACCGAGTTTGTTTCAATTTTAATTGACATGGGAAACGCGACATTTTTACTCAAACATGAATATGTGCTAGAAAATGTTTTTTAAAAAAATTCTGATTGTAGCATTTTATAGAGAATTAAATTTTCTACAAAAAAGGTTCTTAGTACTAAATCTGTGAATTCATTATTTTCCTGCCCACCAACTTCGAGCAACAGGATCGTAAGAGATCGACTTCGGATAACCTGTTCGCCAGTAGAGTTTCGGCAGATCCTACTCCTATCATGATGAAGTCCAAAGTTCCATGTTCTGTAACAAAACATCGTTCTTTTTAGTCATGTGTATTTATTGCATTATTTTTATATGACCCCGATAACAAACATTGTACATACAGAACATCTTCGATGGATAACTCAAATATTTTATCACGGCCTCAGCGGTGGTGAATCGATTTAAGGTTCTTAAGGAGGTAATCGGTAAAGTTTTGCGTCTAAATGTGCGCTTCTATGTGAATTGGATCCTTAAATTTCTACGCTATTTTTCATTCTCAGCATTTAGCCTAAGACTATTTCACCTTATTAGTTCATTAAAAATATTAGTTGAAATATACAATTTCTTTAAAATAAATATATTTTTGCAATTTCTAATGTTAGTTGGCAAATTATTATACATTCTTTGTCAAATATAAACAAAGTTTTTCACCTATATCCTTTCTACTACATCTAATTTGACGAGGTCTTTTGATTTTTGTCGAGTGCAGTAGATATGATCTATAGGTTAGAAAAAATGCTTGTTTTTGTAGATATATTAGTATTTGGAAGCAATACTTTACATGAAAACTCATGGAGAACAATTCTGCCCCTGTTAAAATTAGTAATCGTGAGCTAATCAATCTCCATTGACTCCTGATTTTTAAATTTATGTAATAATTTATCAGTGAAATACCACCTTGCTGCAATCTAGACGACCTACCGACTGCCTAATTACTAAATTATTACTAAGTTAGAATAAATTAACATCTTATCACAGTATTTTAAAAATGTTTTTCGCGCTTCATATCAAAGTATTCAAATGGGTAGGTTTTGAATAATGCTATTATAGCTACATTTACAACTACATGTAATATGCATATAATTAAACAACAAACACCATTGTATAGATAGCAATTTATCATTGCTAGAGGGTAATATAAAATAGTCCAAAATTAGATTCGTATTCTTAGTTGCAATGCCACTGTCTCGAATGTTATTTTCAGTTTACTTTGTGGTGTTCTTGTTTTTAGGGTCTAGCAGTGCCAATGGCAATTTCGAAGTTGACGATTTCATTAGTATGGTTATCAGAAATTTGACTGCTGCCGCTGAGTATGTTCTACCTGTTGATAACTCAAAGCTGATGTATCTTTTACCTACTGAGGAGAGTAACGTTTACGGTAAGGCGTAGGTATATAAATTTTGATCGGCCTGTATATTTATATGGAGGCAGGAGGATATTTACCGCCGTATTTATATCTTATTTTATAGCAATATTTACCTAAAAGCGTTTTTATAGATTCAAGTCTGTGAGTGTTTTGTCTTTTAACTTGTCGACTACCCTACCTGCATATTTTCGCCCAGCACCGCAAAAGGATCGATAAAGGAACTATTAAAACAAAAACACCACTGTAGAAGTTTGAGTGAGGTTCTCTTGAATAAAATAAGGAAATATGGTTTATTGTTTATTCAAACCACTTAACACGATGATTAATCAACTAAAACTTTAACTCAGCCAACTGATTGTCAATATCTGTTAATCTTATTAACAGCCAACCCAGCTCGTATAGTTACCGACTGGACTACGCCGTGGCAGGCTAGGGTCACTCGTCTAGAGTCTAGACCGGTCACTCGTCCAAAATTCTCAGCTTCGACAACTTTATGTAAGTCATATACTGTATCATGTGGTGCACGTATTTCACGACAAAACGTTAGATACGATGGCGTACATCCTGTGGATTCGCACACAGTTGAATTTATAGCAAAACGTATACTTGCTACGTGCTTATCCCATGTAGTATGTTTATTTTGTACCATAATAGCTAACTGGGTTTTTAATTCACGATTTTTTCTTCCAATGGGATTACTCTCTGCGTGATATAAAGGTATGAAAGGGGTTTTGATATCAAAGCAGTACGTGACCTTTTGCATTATGTCACTTATAAACTGTACCCCATTGTCTGTAATCATTTTTCGAATGTAATCCGCAATATAGCGTCTCATTCCAACAAAATATTATTATATTATATTATAATATTAATATTATTGGGAATATTTCGCATTATTCGGTCTACTCCGTAATGACCAGCAGTACCAGAATCGTGGTTTCATGATTTTTTCTCGGCAATTGGTGGGAATTACCAATTGTGGATCTTCTGTACCTGAATCAGGTTCAAAGCGGTATAAAACACCGTTAGACATGACGTACCCTCTTTCTGACCAACGAATTAATTCAATCGAATCGTCACCTTCTAATGCTGTTAGAATTTTATGTGTGTTCGTCGCCTATTTGCTTCTTTCGCATATCATCTTGGGATAATTTCGGCATTTTCACTGGTATATACGTGATTTTAAGGCCTTGTAAGCCTTACATATTAAGGCCTTGTAAGCGCAATGCCCATCTGCCTAATCTATCTGATAGTGTCTTTATGTTAAGCAACCATTTGAGAGGTTGGTGGTCCGTAGCAATTGTAACTTTGGCACCTTCTGGAAAAATTCTAAATTTCTCTGCACTCCAAATGACTGATAGTACCTGACGCTCTACTGTGGAGTTCTTTTCAGCTGATGTGAAAAGACGACTAGCGTAGGCCATTGGCCTTTCCTCGTTCCCCTCCCCCTGGAGTAGAACAGCTCCGAGTGCGTACTTGCTAGCATCGGTACGCAGCACATACGGAGATGATTGATCCGCTTGAATTAATACAGTATATAGAATGTCTTCAAGACGGGGCATGGGGTAGCTGTCACTTACTGTTATCGCATTAAGCTGTCGATAATCGATACATAGCCCAAGTTTTCAATATTTTTTGGGTACTAAAACGACAGGACTGGCCCATGGCGGCTCGCATTCCTCTATTATTTCTGCATCTAGTAATATATCCAATTCTTCCTTCGAAAACTCTTTTTTCTGGCTACTTAAAGGATATGGAGCTACAGCAATAGGATTGTCATCAATGGTTTTTATGCGTTGCACTGCAAAATCGGTTTGACCTCCCCCTGGCTCAAAGATATCCTGATTCTCTTTTAATAATGCATTAAAAGAACTTCCTTGGATTGAGGTAAGTGTTTCATCTTAATCTGGTCTAAGATAATTTTGTTCACTGATTTCGAACACCTGCACATTCGTAGGCATATCAAACTCATTGTAAAACTCGTACTTCATCTTTGGCTCATCACAAAAATACCAAAATTGTCCGGGTATATTTAAGACAATTCTTGCCTTTTGTAAGAAATCTATACCCAACAATGTATGATTATTTGTCAATGTTGGTAATACAGCAAATTTAACCGTTACCTTCCTTTGCTTAATAATGACTTCAACATCAGTTAGAAGCACATCTTCTTGTCTTACTTTACCATCTGCATATGAGATCCGAATACTCGATGAAGTAAATGTATGGCCAGCTTCTTGTAATACTTTGTATAACTTATAACCCGCAATGCTCACTTGAGCACCAGAGTCAGCAAAACCAACGCTATCTACGTCAGCAATATTAAGTGGCAACATAGGTCGATCAGGGGACCAACAGTTGTATCTTGTTTCGCATGTTGAGCAGAACTAGGTTCTGAATGACTTTCCTTCTTCACTAATTTTCGACACTCTTCTGTGTCCAAAATTTTTACAAAAGTTGCATCGGGGTCTGAGTTTTCTCTCAGAGCTCTCATGGTTTTTCTTACTTGCTGTTTTGGGTCCTTGTCCGTTTCGAAACGACGCTTACTGTAGAGACTGCTCAATGTCACGGGATTGTGTGAGCAACTCGTGAAAATTATTAAAATTTCTTCTAGGAACTCTTTTGCGAACTTTCCTCTGCAGCAACCCATAAATGATGTCTAACTGTTGAATTTCAGGTAAATCGTAAGGTAACTGAGCTGTGAGTGCGCGTATGTGGCATACAAATAAATCCGTCGTCTCATTGTCATGTTGCTCGTGAGAAAATATTTCGCGGAAAATAAGGTGCGGCGGAAGTTTTTTTTACGGAGTAAGCATCTTCTAATAACGTAATCGCACTTTGTCAATCCGTCACTGTTTTCTTTATACCTTGCCACCAGGTAGCAGCAATGCCTTCTAACAGCATTGATAGTCCTCGTAACGCATTTTCATTAGAAACGTTAGAACAGTCCTTAAATGTTACAATATTGTCTATGAACGCGTCGACATCTGAACTATCCGAACCATTGAACCGCGCTGTGCATTTACTGAAATTACCTGCATATTGTACACTGTTCCGAGGCGTTTCGGCACGTTCGCGAACATTCTCTAATAGTTCAGCATTAGACTGTTAGCAGCGTCTCGCACTTCATTTATTAACATCATGAATTGTTCGTTAGTCATTGAAATAGTCATAGCTGTACTTTGTCCTGATTCACTATGACTTTGTACTGAAGCACTACCTTTTCTAGGCATATTAAAATGATGAAAAAGTTTGTGGTCGTTTGCCTGCAGTTCAATAGTTTGTCAGTACAAAATTTGCATGTAGTAACAGAGTAGCGTACTTACATGAAATCATCCACTTTTGGAATATTTAAATTTTACCAACTCTAGAACCTAAGAACTGTTGTTGTTGAACACCGCTGTTGAGCTCTGGATGAACACTTATTCACTTATTGTCGGTCGTCTGTGGAATTTTCAGGCACACGGGCAAACACGCTGTAGAAACGCGTTTTAACCAACAAAAATGTCTTAACGTATTTTCTTATATTCGATGCCTACGAGTTGGACGCCAGTGTAGAAGTTTGAGTGAGGTTCTCTCGAATAAAATAAGGAAATATGTTTTAATGTTTATTCAAACCACTTAACACGATGATTAATCAACTAAAACTTTAACTCAGCAAACTGATTGTCAATATCTGTCAATCTTATTAACACCAACCCAGCTCGTATAGCTACCGACTGGACTACGCCGTGGCAGGCTAGGTCACTCGTCTAGGGTCTAGGGCGCGTCCCGCTACACTACTTGGACCGGGAATGGGACGAAACCCCTCACCACATTTTCTATGAATGCCCTTATATACTTTAGACTGCTTTCACAGTCTAAAATGGACATTTTGAATTTGCACGTATGCCATTTGGATAAAAAAATGCTCCATCAACATTTCAAAAAGTGATGGATAACATTTTATTGTGAATTAAAAATGGACGTTGTCTTGTTTACATAGACGACATCATTATTTCGCCAACTATGAATCTATGACGATATTTCTCGGTTAAAAGAAGTCTTCAAACATCATCGGAAAGCAAATCCTCAAATGAAATCTGACAAATGTGAATTCCTTAGAAAGGAAGTTGCGTACTTAGGACAGGTTATAACTGAAAACTGCGTAAAACCGAATCCCGCGTTAACCGGGTTTATTCAAAATTTTCCTGAACCGAAAAATAAAAAAGAAAGCAAATCATTTCTAGGGCGGTTTACTTCGAACTTTGCAAAAATTTCAAAACAAATGACTAAATTACTTCAAAAATACATTTTATTTTATTTTGACACAATGCAAAAGTAGATTTAACAGATGGAAACAAGCTTTAATATCTTTTTATTTGTCTACCTTTATCTATAAATTTTAATTTACCATAACTTTGACGAACCATTCTTATTAACAACGGACCCAAGTGCATACACTATTGGCGCTGTGCTTTCACAAGGACCCACAGGAAAAGATCTTCCTATTGCCTATGCATCTAGAACTCTTTGTAGTACCTAATCTAAATACAATACAATACAATAAAACGCGAACTATTAGCTATTGTTTGCTCTATAAACACTACAGACAGCATATTTTTGCAGAAAGTTAAATTAGTTACCTACCACCTTTGACGTGGTTATTCTCCATCAAAGATCAAGGCAGCTGACTCGCTCGTTGGCGCTTAAAACTCGAGGTGTACAACTACAAACCCGGTAAAATCAACAAGAACGCCGATGCCTTTTCTAGAATAGAAATTAATCTTCTAACATTGGAAATATTTATGTTTGTACATGAGTATATGGGGGCCAAGTTAGAAGTTTTCGTTCAAGGCCAAAAGACAGCGGTGTCGCGATCGAGTGACGCAATACATATAGATATCGCAGCGTGTGGCCTTCTAGCGGCGTGAGGAGTACCGGGGAGTGGGGAGTATTCAGTGCAGCTATATTGGGAGAGCATTGCTAGTAGTGATGGGAATAATCGGGATGTTTTCATAATCATAATTTACATAAATTTAATAATTCGAGTGTAAACGAATGCCCAACGATAATTAAAATAAAAGAACAAGTGTCGGCTACAAACGTATATTCTAAACTAACTAACAAAACGTCTACATATTATTCCTTTCATAGGGCCGTCCAAGTAGCACATAAATACTTTACATAGTTATCGAAACTGTCTCGCCCTGAAGGCAATTAAATACGTCTACGGCAATCTCGATAACATAAACAATAAACATATCTCTCAGCCGGAATGGTCCTATACTAAAAGACTTGACACAGGGCGTTAGCGTTTACACGCGCGATATATATTCGAATTTATTTAGGATGAACTTATAAAAATTCGTCAAAAATTACAAAATCTTAAAATTCGGTAAGAGTAAAGTTTGTACTTTTTGATCA
The DNA here is from genome assembly GCA_964058915.1 of Tetropium fuscum. Lineage (NCBI taxonomy): Eukaryota > Metazoa > Arthropoda > Insecta > Coleoptera > Cerambycidae > Tetropium > Tetropium fuscum. The sequence continues at coordinate 64,044 of CAXKVY010001129.1, forward strand.
CCACGTATAAAATTTTAAATTGTCGAGAAAATGTTATTGTTTATAAAAGTATTTACTTGCCCAAAAAATAGTAATGACATCGACAATAATCATATTTTTATACGGGGTGGTCACAAATTACAAAATCTCAAAAAATTTTTAGTTTTCGGGAAAACTCTAGTAATGCCGACAAAAATTATTTTTTTAATACGGAGTGGTCAAAAATTAAAAAATCTTAAAATTCGGTAAGAGTAAGGTTTGTACTGTTTGATCACCACGTATAAAAAACTTTTACAAGAAAAAACTTAAAACACAATTACGTTTTTATACGGGTTGATCAAAAATCACAAAGTTTACTCTTCGACAAAAATCAAATTTTTAATATGGAGTGGTCACAAATTACAAAATCTCAAAAATGTTTGGTTTTCGGGAAAACGCTATTATTTATTAAAGTTTTTGCTTGCCTAAAGTAATGTCGACAAAATGTCGATATGTTTATTATGCGGGGTGGTCCAAAATTACAAAATCTTAAAATTCGGTAAGAGTAAAGTTTGTACTTTTTGATCACCACGTATAAAAAACTTATGATGATTTTCACAAAGTAAAATCACAAAAAATCACAAAGTAAGATCTTACTAAATTTTTAGATTCTGTAATTCTTAACTACACTTAATCACCCTGTATATATAACACAATTTTTGACAAAGTCATCACTATTTTTAGGCAAACAAAAACTTTTTTAAAGAATAGAATTCATTCGAAAACAAAAAAAAATGAGTCTGTAATTTTTGACCGCCCCATGCAAGATAACCCGTTTAAAACGACAAGACCTTCAGGGTTAAACGAACAAAGAAATCGTAACATAACTGCTTAAGTTGGTTATTTAAAAAATATGTTTATTATTTCTTACTACATACGTAACTCGTAAATTGAGTTGTGCATTATATTAGTAATAGTTTTTCAAAAATAAAATGCTAAAAAATTTTGTTTATATTTATATATAACCTTGTGACCTTGTGTGTATAATAAACAGTTAATAGACCTATCCAGTCAGAGCAAGCGAGTAAGATAAATACAACGCAACTTGTATTGAATGAGACAATAACTCGGTGCGTAGTACGTTTTGCGCATTCTTGTGGCAATGTATGATAGTATCCATACTCAATATTATATTAAATTATTTACTAACGTGTTATTCTAAATTTATAAAATGCCAGGGACCCAATGGTACCCCAAACATTAGTAATAAACACTTAATAAACATAAGCATGCTAAAGACAATCTGGAAATTGCCACAAGCATGCACGCGCACGATAGTATTTGACGTATTCGAAACAACTCAAAAGGATCGGTATATTATGTTTCATATATTTTGTGATCATTTCCAATGTCTCCGATAGTTGCAAGAATTGCGAAATCTGTGCAATTTTAAAGAATATTTCCAATTATTTTTTAAAATATTAGCGAAAATTGATGACAAAGATGAAGTTAGTTCTGACAAAATAACGAAAGGACTAGTTTCGAATGAAATCGGAACTTTTGTTAACTTATAAAAGACCAAATTGTTAATAGATTATTCGAACATAAACTAAATTTACTAATAAACAATAATTATTGTTAGACCGAGATCACAAAAAGATCATACGTTTCTCCAACAAAATAAGTTAGAAGATCTTCATTATAAAATCATAGACGATATATTTGAGGAAACCCCCAATTTTTCCACAAGCTACACAGTTTTAGCAAATCTGTGAGAAAAAGAATATACTTTATAGGCCCCTTGCTTTTCGATACAGACGGATTATAGAATGTTTATTTATTCTATTACACAAATTAAAGAACGAAATTGATCTGTCTAAAATCTATCGTCATGTATAAAATAATTAAATTTGTCAATATTAGAAATGCTTTCATTTATTTTTGCCGTACAAGATTTAAAAGCAGTTATTTGCGAAAACATCGTCAAAATTCCAAAGATGAAATAAAAATAAATAAATAAATCAATATACTAACAGCGGAGATTTTAGCGCAAGGGAAAAAACCTGTCAAACACTCAGAGTCGAAGATGTATACAAGTGCATTATTTATGTAAGTAAATGTATAAAAAAGAAAATACGAACCAATTTGGAGCATAAACGAATATTTCGCAAGTTAAAAGTATCTACTGGAAACAAATCAAGTTTTGTCTAATTTGAAAACAGCCAGAAATAAATACATGCCAATAATATATATAACAAAAAGCCCTGGAAGCAGCTGAAATTTGAAACATGCCATGAGCATAGTTAGAAATAGCATTCGTCGTTAAATATTATTTAAATGTTAACACGAAATGTATATTAACCTAAAGAATGCAGAGAAGGAAGCATTGGAATATATTTCTATGTGCTACTTTGCCTAGGTATTTTAAGCGATAAAGGTTTGTTATTTTGCCTCAGACTTAAAGGAAAAGAGAAGTGATCCAAGAATAGAACCTTGTGGTACAAAGGCACTATCTCTTTGGATGGCTCCTCGTGAATGTTTATCCAAATTGAATTCTGTTTTCCAGGTACCTTTGTCCTTTCTTGAAATATAATGTACCTATAAAGTAGGACTGGTGTCCAGTAGTAATTGTTCTATTTTGTAGGTAATGGAATCTATGATTTTATCATCGTTGGTGCCGGGTCTGCTGGTACCTTGTTGGCCAACAGATTGACTGAAATCAAAAGGTGGAATGTTCTGCTACTAGAGGCGGGGGGACAGGAGGATGATTTCAGCGATATTCCAGGAATGTCAAATATCCTTTTCAACTCTGATATGAACTGGGGCTACTATACCACACCCCAGAAAAGGACTTGCTTCAGTTAGTACACCATTTACATGTAATAAGTGAAATGACAATGGCGATATGTTAAATCTCGTTATGATAACTGTCTTGTTAAATCCAGTGTCCCTTGTTTCTTGATGATTCGGTACATCAAGGTATAGACTGTCAATATATCCTCGACTATTGCTATACAGCCCGGGAAGTGAGTTTCTATCGGTTTATCGATAGACTCCTCTTTCGTCGCAATGTCTAACAGAGACTAGAGTCTAAAGATTCCGTGAGTCTTCTTTCGCAGATACTAGAATCTAGAGGTGTTTGGATCTATTCACAGTACTTTTTCCGTGCGTCTCCTTTCGCCTTTCTGTTGCATAGTATATTTTTAAATTTTCAGCTAGGAAAATTTAATAGAACTGTATTGAAAAACTAAAATCATTAAGAAGCAGATGAAAGCGCAGGGGTACCAAATTAGATCCTTAGGGAACTTTCGATATAGCTCTCTGTGCTTTAGAAGAATTATATATATATATATATATATATATATATATATATATATATATATATATATATATATATATATATATATATATTAGCTTTGAAATTCTTTGCTATTCATATTTATTTTGTGAAAAACATAGAAATAAGGAAATAGACGAATAAGAAAGAAAACACACTTACCAGTGCTATGTCTGGACACACATACGGAAATGAACCACTATACACACGAAAACGAACCACTTAGAAGTTGTACAAGTTCTTTCACCTTTCTTGAGGATCTTCAGAGCAGTATACGATTTATTTCTGAATTATTTATATCTGATTTATTTCGTATACTGCTCTGAAGATCCTCAAGAAAGGTGAAAGAACTTGTACAACTTCTAAGTGGTTCGTTTTCGTGTGTATAGTGGTTCATTTCCGTATGTGTGTCCAGACATAGCACTGGTAAGTGTGTTTTCTTTCTTATTCGTCTATTTCCTTATTTCTATGTAATGAAATGCTACAAACCCAAGATTACTTTTCACTATATATATATATATATATATATATATATATATATATATATATATATATATATATATATATATATATATATATATATATATATATATATATATATATATATATATATATATATATATATATATATATATATATATATTATATATATATATATATATATATATATATATATATATATATATATATATATATATATATATATATATATATATATATATATATATATATATATATATATATATATATATATATATATATATATTAGCGTTGAAATTCTTTGCTATTCATATTTGTTTTGTGAAAAGTAATCTTGTAGCATTTCATTACATAGAGAAATAAGCAAATAGACGAATAAGAAGGAAGACACGCTTACCAGTGCTATATCTGGACATACATATGAAAATGAACCACTATACACACGGAAACGAACCACTTAGAAGTTGTACAAGTTCTTTCACCTTTATTGAGGATCTTCAGAGCAGTATATGATTTGATGATTAATGATCAATGAAATAAATCGTATACTGCTCTGAAGATCCTCAATAAAGGTGAAAGAACTTGTACAACTTCTAAGTGGTTCGTTTCCGTGTGTATAGTATTATAAAACATGTGGAAACTTATGGACAGATCTCTCGGATATACTTAGCTGAAAGATCTGCTGTTTTTAATTTTAATATATAATTGTTTCTATATAAACTATAGAACATAAAAAGTGGCGCACCTAGATTTTGTTCCAAATTTGTTCAAGAACTTTTAAACCAGCTTATTGATTTTGATATTTTTTTTTGTTTGAAAGGGCGATTCTTGCGGATCACTATTTTGTAATTGGCTCTCCATAAAAAATGTATTTTTTAATATATACAGCCTTTAAAAATCGATTATGATTTTGACACGAAATTTGAATGTCGCTGTGGAGTGAAATTTTATTTGTATTGAATTCTTAGGTTGGTCACGGTGTTTACCATTCGTTTTTCAATATTCTCTTTTTTGAATCACCTCTCTAGCCCCTTCAGCAACGAAGATACTACATTAACAAGGAGGCTATGGTAACGGTTAACACTGAAACGTCAAAATATTCAGTTGAAATTCGCGTGAAAAAAAAATCAGTTAACGTTCTAAAAGAAAATGCCAGTGCAAATTAGTCCAATTCAAGTAGCTAGAGTTGTGGCTTTGGTAGAAGATGGAAGGAGTCAAAGATATGCAGCTCGTATTGTTAGAAACAATACCAGAAACAACTGTCCGAAGAGCGATCCAGCGCTACCGAGAAACGGACCAATACAGCAGACGTCCAGGTTTGGGTAGTTCCAGGATTATGCAAAATATTGACGATCGATTTATTGGTCTGCAAATATAGAGGAATCCCTATCAAACAGCTGTGATCACAAACCGAAATTTAAGAAACGCACGAGGAACAGTTGTGTCAGATCGAACAATTTGTCGGAGATTCAGGAGTCTCGGTTTTATCGCAAGAAGACCTGCTATTGGAATGCGATTACTTCGACGACATCGAATAGCTCATTTGGATTTGGCTCGAATTCATCTTGTTTGGAATGAGTTGCAATGGTCTCAAGTTTTATTCACTGACGAATCAAGATTCATGTTGAGATCAGCAGATGGTCGTCGGAGGTTTTGGAGAAGGCGTGGGGAAAGATACGAGGATGGTATATTCAGTGATAGGGAGAGTTTTGGCGGTGGTTCACTAATGGTATGGGGTGGAATTACCAGCGATGCCCGTACAGAATTATTTGTGTTTCCAAAACGGAAATCTCTAAATGCAGTTAGATACATAGAGATCTTGAATGAACATGTTGTCCCATTTACACCTTACATTGGCGAAGAATTCCCCTTAATGCAAGATAATGCACGACCGCATACAGCAGTGATGATAACACAATTTTTAAACGATGTCGTAATTAATCGTATGCCGTGGCCCGCTAAAAGCCCTAATATGAATCCCATTGAGCATTTATGGGATGAATTGGGACAACGTGTTAGTAGACGCAACCCAGAGAATCTGAATGAATTGAGGATTGCTCTTAGAGAAGAATGGGACAATATCCCTCAAATCACTATCACAAATTTTATTGAAAGCATGCCTAGGCGTATGGAAGCTGTTATAGCAGCCAGAGGAGGAAATACTCGTTATTAGTTAGTTTGTTGTTCAGTAATTTTTTAAGTTTATTGTTTTAATCATTAATAATTACAGTCGTTTTACTAAAATGTCGAATAATTCTTTGTTTGTTATTTCTTTTTGATGTTGTTTGTACTTGTAAATAACAATTATTTCAGCGTCCGTAAACGAAAACGCTAAACATTTCTTAAACGATGAACTTTTTAGACATTTTCAGCTTCACGGCATCCTTGTTGAATATCAAACTTAATAACACCGTTTCATCTAAAATGTCGCATCTTCGTTGCTGAAGGGGCTAGAGAGGTGATTCAAAAAAGAGAATATTGAAAAAAGAATGGTAAACACCGTGACCAACGTAAGATTCAATATAAATAAAATTTCACTCCACAGCGACATTCAAATTTCGTGTCAAAATCATAATCGGTTTTTAAAGGCTGTACATATTAAAAAATACATTTCTTATGAAAAGCCAATTACAAAATAGTCATCCGCAAGAATCGGCCTTTCAAACAAAAAAAAATCAAAATCGATAGGCTGGTTTAAAAGTTATTGAACATCAAATTTGGGACAAAATCTAGGTGCGCCACTTTTTATGTCCGTCAGTGTATATACCTACCTAATTATTGGTCTTTGTCTATTGTATTGCACTTCTCCAGTTCTCCTTTTTATTAAACGACTGTGCTAGTATATTTGCTGTTCCCCTTACAATGTTACTTAATTTATATATTAAAACTAACTTCTTTCCAGATGTACTTCAGATTTCCAAACTTTATATAAGAGGGGAGATAAAGACGACAAAGAAAACTTCTGACCAATAACTCTTATAAATAATTCTTCCAAAGTTCATGAAATTCTGTTCTGTAGCAAAGTTGGTTCATACTTTATCATTTGTTAAAAATCATATTAATGAACATCAGCATGTATTCATTAAAGGTCTAAAGTCTAATCCTGAAGAGATACCTCAGCCGAAATCTAGGGAAATACTCGAGATCTTCTTTTGTTTCAACTCTATTAATCTGCTCATGAATAGACTGGCAATAAAAGGTGACAAGAGTTACCCATCTGTTGACTTATGAGCGTTTTAACAATATTCTTAGAAATTTGATTTCTGCTCTAACCCTTTGGATAAATTAGGAACGTATTGAATAGAACTTTCATCACATCCTACAATGTCATCTAATACACCTTCAGACGCGGGCAAAGTAACATTTAACCCCTTGTCTAAGAGGCTAAGCTAATCCTTATCAAACGATTGCGAAGACCGATTTTCGACAATGTTGAAGATCCTAAACTAAGAAAAACCAATTGATATTTAGACTATTGAAATATATATTGATAATTTAGACACACTACAACAACATTTCTTAAGGGACACGTGGGTTAGTAGCAGAACAGATATTTATTTTCAAGCTACTGCATAGCATGATTGATACGTATTATTACTGCTGTATTTATTTTATTTTTGAATATTAAAATTGCGCCACCTCTTCCGCAAGTCCCCAAATTTCGGGCAAGCCATAACGGTTAGAATGACGTGTGTGGATATTATCGTCCCTTATATTACAGATATGCCAAACAAGCAATGCGTAGCACCGAGAGGGAAAGTTCTCGGCGGAAGCAGTACCATCAACGCCAAAATGTACGTCAGGGGAAATCCTTGGGATTATGACACATGGGAAAAGATGGGAAACAAAGGATGGTCGTACAAGAGCGTCCTACCTTATTTCAAGAAAACTGAAAACTGCCACATTCCCGACGCAGACATTAATTTTCACGGTAAAGGCGGCCTACTAGATGTTACGTATACTGAACCAACCATATTCACCGAAATGTTTGAGAAAGCAAATACGGAACAGGGACAGATGCTACTGGCCGACTACAATGGCGCGAGGCAGATCGGGGTTTCGAGGGTCCAGTTTAATATAAAATATAATAGAATAGCTAGTGGAGGTAGGGCTTTTATCGATCCATTTACAAAAAGAAAGAATCTTATAGTTACCCTTAATGCTTTTGTCACAAAGCTCTTAATAAAAAAGAAAAAAGATAAGAAAATTGCATTTGGTGTGGAATTCATTAAAGATGGAAGAAAATATACTGCTCGAGCCTCTAAAGAAGTTATTCTATCAGCAGGTTCCTTAAATACTCCACAAATCCTTATGATTTCTGGTATAGGTCCTAAGAAAGAACTGGACAAGATTGGGGTTGAAACTCTAGTAGATTTACCTGTCGGTAAAAACATGCAGGACCATGCCATGTTCGTCAGCTTAAATTTCCGAACGAACATCACATTATTTAACGAGTCCGTAGAATGCATGCTGATGGACTACTTAAAGAATGAGCGACCATTTACAGCTCCGGGAAATGTTGATGCTCAAAGTTTTTTCAACGTAAATGACGAAAAAAGCCCTGTCCCAGATATACAACAAATACTGATAACTCCGCCAGGGAATGGATCGAAAATTTTGGATCACACCGGCGAGGGAAACAAAGAGCCATATAATGACATCCAATTCTTTCTGGTATTGCTACGCCCTAAATCAAAAGGAACCGTGACTCTCAAAACCAAAAGTCCCTTAGACTTTCCAGACATCGACTATAACTACTTTTCCGATCCAGAAGGGCATGATATTCGTACCATGATACTGGCCATTAGAAAGACAATGGCGTTACTAGAAACCGAATCCTTTAAGTCGATCAATGCGACTTTTGTCCCGGTGGCTGATTATTGTAGTGAGCATTCCCGATTCTCTGATGAGTACTGGACGTGTTTTCTTCAATACGGTACTAGTACTCTATACCATCCGGTTGGAACGACCAGAATGGGCAGGTCAAAAGGAGAATCAGTTGTCAACTCTGAGTTGCAAGTACACGGGATCAATAGGTTAATGGTAGTCGATGCTGGAGTGATGCCCCTTATCCCTTCCGGAAATACCAACGCGCCTACTTACATGATAGCCGAAAGAACGGCAGATAGAATTAAAATAAAGTATCATAAGAGATATGTCAATTGACTAATTTAATTGTAAAGTATATTTTTGTAATGTTACACCCTAACCTTAATAAATATTTGCACGTTACGAAATGGCATGTTATTGCATGTCTCCGTCAAAGTATCCGTCAAGCAGGGGCAAATTAAATACTGATATGGCGACTTTGCCGTATGGTAGAATATGCCGGATGCGCCGGTAGGACAGGATATTTTGTGAATTACCGTTGATTGAAGTATTCGTAAGGATATGCAAGTATATGGAGCTTTGCGTAGCGAAAATGATTTCCGAATATAAGGCGGCGCTGCTGTCGCTTATTCTGAAATTCTCGGGATTCTATATTATATCCGTAAGTTTAATCTTATTTCGACAGCTGTCCGTGCAACATCGTGCGTCTTATGCATATACCTACCTACAGTAATATACCTACCTACAGTATTAACTGGTATATCTGGGTATTTTTGTGACTATAGTGTGCTGTGTATTTATTGTCATATTATCATGACGACAGCCTGCACCCTGTATTGTGCATGTATGAACTGCTTAAATAACAAGAAACTTCGATAAAAACGAAATTCTCAGTTGCCGACGGCCGATGGTTTAAATGTGTTGAACAGTAGCAAAAAAAGATGCGGTAATATAAAATATAAACATTGCGTCAATGGACGTTTCTTATTTGAAGAATAATTATTTGCGAGGTATACTTTTGGCACACATATTTGAGAAAAAACAGGTGACGAAAACTATTGATAAATATCTACAGTATTTATTTCATTCGTATTCACTTCATTCCTAAAGGTAACTAGATAAAAATTTTAAGTTATTTAACGGTATTAGTTTATTTTTACCTTGAAAATAGCTAAAAATTCAATAAAAGTTCTGATATTGACAAAGTTATTGTTGTAAGATATTGTTAGAAACATTAATTTCACTAAAAACATTGATAGGTTTTCAGTTATTTTACATGTACATGGTGAATTATCTAATTTAATACCCCCTTCATCTCCGTAAATAATGAGTTATTTTAAGAATTTAAAGTGCTATTTCTACGCAAATTTTTCTGGACATTTCATATTTACCAAAACTTTACTCCTTATATCTTTTACTATACGAGGGCCGTTGCTAGGCCGTTTTTGCAAATGGAACACCTAGGTAGGTATATTATTATATTTTCCTATAATTGGATTCGCCGTTGAGTTCTTTTTCCACAACGGATTTGCCTTATATAAACCATACATAATTGATATACCTAGGTGTATTTGCATCCTACGATATTATTTATTATTGTCGATTGATGTTATTAAATAACTAAATATAAATAGATATACCTATTTGTCTACGAAGTGGACAAATTGATTTTTTTTCAATCTTTTTTTTTTATTTCAATTGATTTGATCCCATCCAATTATATAAATAAGTAGATGGAAATATATATGGTGATCTATTTACAAAAATGTTACTTTAGAACGCCCCCTCGTACAGTAAAAGTTCTAGGAAATTTCTGATAGCAAATATGAAATGTTGAGACAAATCGGCATATAATTAGAGAATTCAGTTAATGTACATAGTTAATTTAAAGAGTTTTGATTTATACAGGGTTGTCCATTTCATAAAAAATATGGGCATTGATAACTTAAAATTCCACATTTGATTAAAAAAGAGTTACTCTTGCAAAATTTGGATGCAGACGTCGTTTTTTGAAATTTGGGTTTGAAACTTTAAAAACATGTCGAAAATACTGAAATCCGAGATGACAAAATGTGGAGTTAATTTGTGGAGTTAAGTATTTTAAGAGGTACCCAAATTTTTTAAAACTTCAAGAATATAATTTCTGCGTTCTGACATGACATTTTTTCAGTTTCAATTTTGTTCAGTTTCAATTTTTCAGTTTTGGTGAGCTAAAGAGCTGACAGAGATGAGTGTTATTGCATTGTACTTGCCAGGGAACATTCTACATATCCACAAGATTCTCGAAACTACTTCACCTGCTTCTGTCTCATTGCTCTCCTCTCTGGCGTAGCGCAACGCCAGTGGCGCCCTTGTTGTTATATTAGTAGATTCTAATCTTTCGTATCTCCTTCCAATTGAACTTTGCAAGTTTCGTGGGGACGAAGATAGAACAGTATAGAACATGGATAGAGATCGCGAAGTGCCTTATATAGCCCGCGGATTGCTGCTTTGCGTACAAAACGCCTTCGCATTAACATGCATATCGCCTGGGCATTATTTGGCAGCTCTGCTACATGATAATTGCAATAAAACTTAGTCCGTTTTCACTTATACGTCTTTTCTATCGTATAGGAGATATCTACGTATGAAGGAGCGTTCAAGGTCACAACTCTAGGCGCTGTATGCGAACGCTAAGATATGATAGTTTCATTGGCAAGGTATAGAACATGGATAGACATCGCGAAGTGCCCTATATAGCCCACGGATTGCTACTTTACGTACAAAACGCCTTCGCATTAACGTGCATATCGCCTGGGCATTATTTGGCAGCTCTGCTGTATGCTAATTGAAATAAAACTTAGTCCGTTTTCACTTATACGTCTTTTCTATCACGTAGGAGATATCTACGGATGAAGGAGCGTTCAAGGTCACAACTCTAGGTGCTGTATGCGAACGCTAAGATATAACATGGATAGACATCGCGAAGTGCCTTATGTAGCCCACGGATTGCTGCTTTGCATATAAAACGCGTTCGAATTAACGTGTATATCATCTGGGCACTATTTGGCAGCTCTACTGCATGCTAATTGCAGTAAAACTTACTTCGTTTTCACTTGTACGTCTTTTCTATCGTGTAGGAGATATCTACCAATGAAGGAGCATTCAAAGTCACAACTCTAGATACTCTATGCGAACGCTATGATATGATAGTTACATTGGCATGGTATAGAACATGGATAGACATCGCGAAGTGCCTTATATAGCCCACGGATTGCTGCCTTGCATATAAAACGCGTTCGAATTAACGTGTATATCATCTGGGCACTATTTGGCAGCTCTACTGCATGCTAATTGCAGTAAAACTTACTCCGTTTTCACTTGTACGTCTTTTCTGTCTTGTGGGAGATATCTACTTATGAAGGAGCGTTCAAGGTCACAACTCTAGGTGCTGTATGCTACTTTACGTACCAAACGCGTTCGCATTAACGTGCATATCGCCTGGGCATTATTTGGCAGCTCTGCTGCATGCTAATTGCAGTAAAACTTAGTCCGTTTTCACTTATACGTCTTTTCTATCGCGTAGGAGATATCTACCTAAGTAGCGTTCAAGGTTACAACTATAGGTGCTGTATGCGAACGCTAAGATATGATAGTTACATTGGCATGGTATAGAACATGGATAGACATCGCGAAGTGCCCTATATAGCCCACGGATTGCTACTGTACGTACAAAACGCCTTCGCATTAACGTGCATATCGCCTGGGTATTATTTGGCAGCTCTGCTGTATGCTAATTGAAATAAAACTTAGTCCGTTTTCACTTATACGTCTTTTCTATCACGTAGGAGATATCTACGGATGAAGGAGCGTTCAAGGTCACAACTCTAGGTGCTGTATGCGAACGCTAAGATATAACATGGATAGACATCGCGAAGTGCCTTATGTAGCCCACGGATTGCTGCTTTGCATATAAAACGCGTTCGAATTAACGTGTATATCATCTGGGCACTATTTGGCAGCTCTACTGCATGCTAATTGCAGTAAAACTTACTTCGTTTTCACTTGTACGTCTTTTCTATCGTGTAGGAGATATCTACCAATGAAGGAGCATTCAAAGTCACAACTCTAGATACTCTATGCGAACGCTATGATATGATAGTTACATTGGCATGGTATAGAACATGGATAGACATCGCGAAGTGCCTTATATAGCCCACGGATTGCTGCCTTGCATATAAAACGCGTTCGAATTAACGTGTATATCATCTGGGCACTATTTGGCAGCTCTACTGCATGCTAATTGCAGTAAAACTTACTCCGTTTTCACTTGTACGTCTTTTCTGTCTTGTGGGAGATATCTACTTATGAAGGAGCGTTCAAGGTCACAACTCTAGGTGCTGTATGCTACTTTACGTACCAAACGCGTTCGCATTAACGTGCATATCGCCTGGGCATTATTTGGCAGCTCTGCTGCATGCTAATTGCAGTAAAACTTAGTCCGTTTTCACTTATACGTCTTTTCTATCGTGTAGGAGATATCTACCTAAGTAGCGTTCAAGGTTACAACTATAGGTGCTGTATGCGAACGCTAAGATATGATAGTTACATTGGCATGGTATAGAACATGGATAGACATCGCGAAGTGCCCTATATAGCCCACGGAATGCTACTGTACGTACAAAACGCCTTCGCATTAACGTGCATATCGCCTGGGTATTATTTGGCAGCTCTGCTGTATGCTAATTGCAATAGGAGATAGGAGGTAGGTGTAGGAGATATATACGTATGAAGGAGCGTTCAAGGTCACAACTCTAGGTGCTGTATGCGAACGCTAAGATATGATAGTTACATTGGCATGGTATAGAACATGGATAGACATCGCGAAGTGCCTTATATAGCCCACGGATTGCTGCTTTGCATATGAAACGCGTTCGAATTAACGTGTATATCATCTGGGCACCATTTGACAGCTCTACTGCATGCTAATTGCAGTAAAACTTACTCCGTTTTCACTTGTACGTCTTTTCTATCATGTGAGTGATATCTACGTATGAAGGAGCGTTCAAGGTCACAACTCTATGTGCTGTATGCGAACGCTAAGATATGAGAGTTACATTGCGTATGGTATAGAGCGTATGGTATAGAACATGGATAGACCACGCGAAGTGCCCTATATAGCCCACGGATGGCTACTTTACGTACAAAACGCGTTCGCATTAACGTGCATCATGCATATCGCCTGGGCATTATTTGGCAACTCTGCTGCATGCTAATTGCAATAAAACTTAGTCCGTTTTCACTTATACGTCTTTTCTATCACGTAGGAGATATCTACCTAAGTAGCGTTCAAGGTTACAACTATAGGTGCTGTATGCGAACGCTAAGATATGAGAGTTACATTGGCATGATATAGAACATGGATAGACATCGCGAAGTGCCTTATATAGCCCACGGACTGCTGCTTTGCGTATAAGGCGCGTTCAAATTAACGTGTATATCATCTGGGCACTATTTGTCAGCTCTACTGCATGCTAATTGCAGTGAAACTTACTCCGTTTTCACTTGTACGTCTTTTCTATCGTGAGGGAGATATCTATTCATGAAGGGGCGTTCAAGGTCACAACTCTAGGTGCTGTATGCGAACGCCAATATATGATAGTTACATTGGCATGGTATAGACCATGGATAGACATCGTGAAGTGCCCTATATAGCCCACGGATTGCTACTTTACGTACAAAACGCGTTCGCATTAACGTGCATATCGCCTGGGCATTATTTGACAGCTCAGCTGCATGCTAATTGCAGTAAAACTTAGTCCGTTTTCACTTATACGTTTTTTCTATCGCGTAGGAGATATCTGCGTATGAAGGAGCGTTCAAGGTCACAACTCTAGGTGCTGTATGCGAACGCTAATATATGATAGTTACATTGGCATGGTATAGAACATGGATAGACATCGCGAAGTGTCCTATATAGCCCACGGATTGCTACTGTACGTACAAAACGCCTTCGCATTAACGTGCATATCGCCTGGGCATTATTCGGCAGCTCTGCTGTATGCTAATTGCAATTAAACTTGGTCCGTTTTCACTTATACGTCTTTTCTATGGTGTAGGAGATATATACGTATGAAGGAGCGTTCAAGGTCACAACTCTAGGTGCTGTATGCGAACGCTAAGATGTGATAGTTACATTGGCATGGTATAGAACATGGATAGACATCGCGAAGTGCCTTATATCGCCCACGGAATGCTGCTTTGCATATGAAACGAGTTCGAATTACCGTGTATATCATCTGGGCACCATTTGACAGCTCCACTGCATGCTAATTGCAGTAAAACTTACTCCGTTTTCACTTGTACGTCTTTTCTATCATGTGGGTGATATCTACGTATGTAGGAGCGTTCAAGGTCACAACTCTATGTACTGTATGCGAACGCTAAGATATGATAGTTACATTGGCATGGTATAGAACATGGATAGACATCGTGAAGTGCCCTATATAGCCCACGGATTGCTGCTTTGCGTATAAAACGCGTTCGAATTAACTTATATATATATATATATATATATATATATATATATATATATATATATATATATATATATATATATATATATATATATATATATATATATATATATATATATATATATATATATATATATATATATATATATATATATATATATATAACTGGAATATCTGAATAATAAGTGCGTTTCTGGCTTAATAAATAGTTCTGATCTCTATTGATTCTAAAAATTGAAGCAATTAAACAAAAAACAGAAGCATATTGCATATTATTATTAAAATATCATAGGCTACAAAGAAAATATAGTGTTGTAGAGAAAAAATGTATACTTATTACTCAAAAAACATTGTGGGGAACATTGACCATTCTAACGCCAAAATAATCATTTTGTGAATGACCGAAAATAATGTTTTATTGATGAAATACGTGTTTTGATCACAACTATGGTGAATGTGATTGGGCGATGTATATAAATATGCTCTGGGAAATTGTTGTGGTACATATAATAATAAACGTAATTGACTTGACTAAGAAACAGTGGAAATTAATATAACGAATTTGTTTTTAAAGTTATTTTATTGAATCCATGTATATAAGGTTAAAATATTCACCTGAATTAATATCAAGCAATTCACAAAAGTATATTATATTGCTGGCATCGAGTAGGTGTAAGTTGAAATTTAAGGTCGAAATAAGTACATTATCATAATTACCTTTTTCATTATATTTACGCACCAAAATAATTTTAATAACTGAATAGTACTTGGATATCTGATTATTGATTTTAGTTATGTACATAAATACAAATAAATTAAGTGATAGAAATTGAATTCTTTGGTATTAAAAATTGTAAAAAATGCATGGAACTCCTACACACTATGGCTCTAATTCATATCTCTTGAAACACCCGTCGGGTAAAGCACGAACGATTTGCTCGATATTTTCTACTTCTTTCTGCAATCTGCTAATATCGAATTTGTACTGGTCGATCAAGTTACTTTGCGTAACGTGTTCTTTTTGGAGATGAACCAGTTTCTCCTCTAGTTCGGTATCTTTTAGACGCTCCTCTACCAACCTTATTTCTTCCTCTAGTCGGTCTATATCATCTTCCTCTATATTCGGGGAATTCTGCAACTCTACCATGATATTATCAACGTTTTTAAGTAGTTCCATAACTTTATTTGATACTTCGTCAGTATCTTTTCCAGCTCTTCCAACCTAAGTAACAATAAAGAACATTACTACGAAAACAATGTTGAATAATCTAATAAGTATACCTTATCCTTAGCTTTATTAATAAGGGTCATATTAGTCCCAGTCATACCGCGAAGAGCCTCCAGTCTATCGTCCGTCTTCTGTGCTCGATCTACCATGGCTTCAGCTTCTTTGTCTAAACTGGTGGTGTTCTGAAGCAGAAATTCAGCTTCGGTTCTAACTTTTTCAGCTCCACCAGTAGCATTTTTAGCGAGACCGTTAGCTTCGACCGCTTTCTCTAAAGCAGAATTCGCGTTTTCAGTTGCCTCTTTCAATGTCTCCTGAGCATTATACGTCTTTCCTATCGTATCAGTAATTATAGCTTCTATTTCGTTTATAGTAGCTAAAGCTGCTTGAGCTTCCTCCTTACTTTTTTCGGTAGCCTCATCGAAATCTGGAAGAAATCACAACACTATATTATATCAGTGGAAGTATTAAACAACATGCCTACCTTTTAAGTCCTTGTAGATACTTTCAGTCTCGTTGAGAACGGCCTTCCAACTGTTTACAGCTTTGTCAGCTGCTTCTTTTGTAGTATGGATTTCGGTAAGTAGATCATCAGTCTCATCTTGTTGGTCATCTGCCTTTTGAAGTAGTCGCTTGCCGTACTCACTCTTTTCTTCAACAGTTTTTCTTAAATTTTCGCTCTCGTGGAATAGATCATTAGTTTTGTTGGATAAATCATACGCTTTATTACGAAGATTAAGAGATTTCTTCTTCAGTTTGGGGATATCAACATGAGGAACTTCTAGATTTTTTACTTCATTCAGCAAGTTAAGAGCATCGTTTTTAGCAGCTATTGTTCTATTGCTGACATCTCGAGTCCAATGCCTGGTTTTATTTAGCTTAATTTCGGTTTGCACAATGTCGTGTCTCAATTGCATTGTTTCTTCCCCGATATGGGTCTGTTTGGAAATGGCATCTTTGGCATTCCCATAGGCCTCAATTGACTTGTTCTTCGCTTGTAACGATTTTATAATCAAATCATCAGATTTTTTATCTATGGTGTCAGCCAGTTCTCTGGCCTCTTGTGCTATTTCAGTCATCTTCTCTGACTGATGCCCAACCACTTGGGACCTCTTCCAAGCGTCTTCTAATGCGTTTTTACCTTGAGTGTTGATATTTGATTCAATATCAGATATTTTATCTTCTACCTCAAGTAGAATATGGTCGATGTGGTCAATGTTTACTTCAACGCGTTGGTTTTTATCATTAACTACGTAGATATTTTCATCGATCTCTGACAGGGTTCTAGAAACATCCTTTTCCCTTTGTCGTAATTGCTGCACTTGTTGAATGATGCTATTTTCTCCAGTGGCATTTTTAACTTTGTCGTAAAACTGTTCGATATTCCCTCCAAGTTTTTTTAGCTCTACAGGGAAATCTTCATCAGCTATGACAGTTGGTCTGCGTTCAGTTTCGTCCAATATTTCATTTAATCTGTTCAGTTTGTTGTGGTGTGAGTGTGCTGCAGTTTGTACCAGATTATAACAGTCTGGACAGTCAATACATCCTCTATGTCTGTCGTATTTATTTTCTTTGCATCTGTTACATCTACGACCCTCCACGTTATCGAGACAAGGACACTGTCCTGACACATCACACTGTAGATCTTTTGAACCAATTACATCACATTCACACTCCTTGCATCCTTCAGTAGAGAATCCATACTTCCTTGTCTCACAGTGATCACATCTCAACCTAACAAATTTTGTTTTCAAGTTGCAAAATAGTTGCTTTAAGGTAAGCAATACTTACCCAGTAACTCCAGATCTGCAGTAACATTGCCCAGTGTATAGGTCGCATGTTTGATTTAGAGATCCAACAGGGTCACAGTTGCAGGACTGGCATCCTTCTCCGCTACCCAAATTATAAAATCCATCTTCACATTTATCACAGTTTCTTCCAATTACGTGTGGTTTACAAGTGCAAGCACCAGTGCTTTGGTCGCAAATTGAAACTCGAGAAATACCTTGAACTGTTCCCACTGAGAAGCACAGACACGGTTTGCAATCTCCCTTAGGTAAGACCAAAGCATTACCATAGTAGCCTTGAATTATAATGGTTTTAGAAACATATAAATTGAAAACCTCCATAATATTTATTACCTGGTAAACATAGCTCACAGTTGGATCCACCGGTGTTATAAATGCACTTTAGACACTCTCCAGTAGTAGTGTTGCAGTTTCCAATGCCATTAGGATCAATGTTGGAGTTACACTCGCATATTTCACAGCTTGAAGAGTGTCCAATTCGTCCAGTTGGGTCTCCAGAGTAACCATCAGAACAAGAGTCGCATCGATGGCCAGTGTATCCTACAGGACATTCGGTGCACATAATCACGTCTTCATCCACTTGTATGCACGCTCCACCATCTGGGCAGCCGCAAGGTAAGCAATCGCCTGGTGTACCTACAAGAGTACACAGTAGATTATTTTTTGTCTGTTCAACTTAACGACAATGCTAGAAACTGGCATATATGTACTTGTTTGGATATTTTACCTCCGAGAGCATTTCCGTAGTATCCCCTGGCACAGAGATCGCAATTTTCACCCACTGTATTATGTTGACATATGCATTTTCCCGTTTCCGAATCACAGATGGAAGCGTGATTGTTACAATCACATGGAATACATGGCATGAAAGGACCACCAAGAGCTGGGGAATGCCTGAATCCTGGGGCGCAAGATTCGCAAAATTGACCCACATATCCTAAAAGTAGAGGTTTATAATATAATACAAAGTTTGGTACTTGCCTACATAAGAAAAATGTCTATAAATGTGCTTCGGATTTCGAATTATCTACTTTGCAGACGGAAGTTTATAGTTGAAAATCATTGATTTTTTATGCAAACCGGAAATCGTTCTCTACATTCTGTGCATGCGTACAAACCCTTAAGGTATAGACGGGGAAAATGAGTGGAAAAAGCGATCACTTTTTATGACACGCAGGTGGAGAGGGACTTCGGGTTTTTTGCATTTGATTCTAAAAACAATTTAGAAAAAAGTTCGGTGGATAACTAAGGGGGCTTGTCAAAAAATGCATTTTTGTATGCAAAAATGCATCAAAAACTTCACTAAATTTGCAGCCACATTTTACTTCATAAAATAACTTTTTTAAAAGGGTGCAAAGTTGTTCATTTTTATTACTCGGGGGGTTTTTGGGTTCGCTGATCACGAATCCGACGTCAAAAAACATCCTGGGTGTACCTGGGGGTCTGTACACCCTCTATCAACCTCGTCTCCAGGAATTACCCCTCAAAAATGGCAAAACCTCGTTCAAATATCTTACCCGGGGGTTTTTGGGTTTGCTGATCACGAATCCGCTGTCAAAAAACATACCGGATGTACCTGGGGGTCGGTACACCCACTATGAACCTCATCTCCAGGAATTCTCAAATGAATAATGGCTGAAATATATTGAAATGACATTCCCAGGGGTTTTTAGGGTTACTGATGACGAATACAATGTCCAAAAACATCCCGGATGTACCTGGGGGTCGGTACACCCAGGTACATCCTGGGTGTACCTCCGAACTTTTTTCTAAATTGTTTTCAGAATCGAATAAAATCTTCTCATTTTCCCCGTCTAGTACTCCAAATTGTACTTTATTATATAGGTACATAATACTAAGTAATTATTTGCAGATGATAGTCGATCAGTTATTATTTTCCTTCACCATCTATCAGCCTATTATTAGCGTTTCTCGTTACGGAATTTCAGAATGAGGAGGTATATAGTTAAACGTTTATTTAATTAATTAGTTAAAATTTGAGACGCTCATATATATATATATATATATATATATATATATATATATATATATATATATATATATATATATATATATATATATATATATATATATATATATATATATATATATATATATATATATATATATATATATATATATATATATATATATATATATATAATAATAATTAAATCAACCCATAACCGGGAAACGAGAAGGCCGATCAACTAGCCAAATTAGTCACTTTAGAGACACCTACTGGGCCTGAACCCTTCGTAGGGCCAGAAGCACAGCGGTTCTTTCAATGAAGACTTTAGCCCAACAAATGTTTCAACATTGTTGGACAACTGCTCCAGGCATGAGGCTAAAGAACTCATATCTGGTCCCGACGCTGGGAGGACCAGACAGCTGCTGATATTAAGCAGATGTAACTTAAGAACAGTGACAGGCCTACTGACCGGTCACTGCCACCTAAGACGACACCTTTACATAATGGGTCTTGTGGAAGACCCTGAGTGTAGGGGATGCTTGGAAGATGAGGAGACAGCAGGGCATGTTCTGATGAATTGCCCCGCTTTCCTCCATACACGTATGCAATACCTGGGACAACTGATGCTGATGCCCAGGGACTTTAGAGAGCTATGTCCCAGCCGCCTCGTTGGCTTTATTAAGGCAACTGGACTGGTATAGCTCTCGAAAGGCGGGACGTGACGGGCCCATACTGAGGCCTATACGTCAAAGGGCAGAGCCCCCGCCTATCTCAAATCAATAAATCAACCCATAAGTTAATATCACAAGTTGAACATGAAAAACTAAACTTAAAACAATAATAAATAATCTAGAAAATATTTTGTTCGAAGTGGCTTCCTGCTGCCTGCAGACACGGCACCTCCTAATTATGCAGTTAGTGGATGACCGACATTGAAGTGGAGTTAATTCTCGACATGCTTGGGTTATTCTTTCTCTTAGAGATTCCAGGGTATCAACTGGCACTTCATATAATTTTTGTTTAATCGCGCCCCATATGAAATAGTCCATGACGTTTAAGTCGGGGGAACGCGCAGGCCACTCTACAGGACCACGACGACCGATCCATCTCCCGGAAAAATTAATATCAAGCCATCTTCTGGGTCCTCTGCTATAGTGGGCAGGACACCCATCCAGCTGAAACCAGCTACCCCTTAGGGTGTTTATAGAAACATTTACTAATAGATCGTGAAAATCATTTTCAAGGAATGCCAAAAATAGTTCAGCATTTAGACGATGAGGGAGAAAGTACGGATCAATTACAGTATCATCCAATACACCTAAACATACATTGCACTGAAATTCGTGTAGGAAATTATATTCCCTAACAGCCCGAGGATTCTCGTGCGACCAGATGTGGCTATTTCTTTGGTTTAACATCCCCTTTCTAGTGAAAGTGGCTTCATTTGTCCACAATAATTTTTCGTAAATGTGACATGATTTTCTGCGTGATTTAACACCCACTCGCAAAATATGCGTCTGCATCGCATATCTTGAGGCAATATATAATAGATGCTGTACACGCTGTATGTGATATGGATGACGACCGTCAGCTCTAAGGGTTCTCTAAATTGAACCTGATGAGATCCCTAACTCCCGATTCTGTTAGTTCTGCCTTCATTCTGAAGCGGAGCAAATTGTCCATCCGATATGGTATAATATTGAAAGAGCCAGTCTCTCTTAAACGGATGAATGTTACAGAAAATGTTTTCTTTGCAGGTAATCGTCTACGTGGATACTTTCTTAAATACTCACGACTTACCGCTGCTGGTGGCATTTCCATTGCAAAATGCATATACAAAAACTATATCAGCATATAGGCTAGTCAAATAAAAAAAATCGGTGGAAAAAAATCCTAGAGTTAATTTTTTTATTCCTCCTTTACACTTGGGAAGACGTATATCAAAAGTCCCCAAGGGTGGGGGGTGAGCTCGAGGAAGAGGAGGGGTTTAAAGGTACCATAGTACAGTTGTTTGCTTATATCTCGGAAACGATTACTCCTATCGTTTTTTACCCTCTTACAAAATGAAAGCTGATAAGATTTCATATAAAAATATTCCTTTGTATTTTTGTCGTAGGACTAACCGTAAGCGAGTTTATTAGGCTGATAAAAGAAAAATCATTTCACAAAATGTGCTTTATGTGCATTTAGAGTATTGTACTGTACAAGATTTATAATACTGATGATGATAATGATAATTATTTGAATAAAACAGTAAATTAAATTTATTGGGTCCACCACTTCATTAGACTGGAGAGGAGGTCACGAGGTGCATAGCTATTCTATACTGTCTTGTTTAGTACAATATCAATAGATAGTTGATTTAATATAAATGATTTGAGTAAAAGTATTGAGTATTGATGATTTGATTAAATTGAATGTATTGATTCCAAGTCGTCCTCATAAGTTGCATTTTCATCTTCATCCAAAACATTGAAAACCTAGTTATAATCTTGTTAATTACAATATTAATAGACATATGATTTAATGTAGATAATTTGAATAAAACTTACAGTATCCTCATATGCCAGATTGTCGACTTCAACTGGAGGGCAGTTCGTGCACGCGCCCTCACAGTTATAGCATACTGAAGAGCAATTGATGCCTGCCTTGCGGTATCCGCAACGTGCACCACAGCCTTTGGTGCAACCGCAGAATATTGTTGAAAGGATTGTAGCTGGGGCAGGTTGATCTAAGGTTGTCAAGGGATGAAGATCTCCATCTGCTCCTTTTATCCAACCCCAATCAGTAGGTTTGAGTTTGTTGCGCAGCCATTCTTGAACTTGCAAATAGACTCTGTATGAGTGTTGCAGTGCAGAACCCTTAGTTGGAGGTAGGGAGGAGAGGTCTGGCTTCACCCATGTGGAGGATTTTAGGAATGCTGCGTAGCGTTGTTTGTTCATATCTGTTATTCTAGCGTTGTACATTGCTAGAAAGATCTGCTCCCCGGCATTTGCAACTTCCTTAGGTGTTGAAGTCTTTGTGTAAAATACGTTGGAGATTAAATGCACGGCGCTGTTCCTTATGAATAATTTAGCAAATGTTGACTTGCCTTTTCGGAAAATGGCACAGGTGGTATCGCAGCCACTAAACGCGTGAATGAACAAAATGCTCTTGGAAATATCAAGTGCTTGCAATTCCTTGGAAGAATAAGTTTTGCTTTCCTCCTTTCCCCTACCAGGTTTGAAAAAAATTATCTCTCGTTCCCTTGGAGCTAACGCGACCAGCAGAACTAGCAGATCTACATCCTCTCCGACGATAATCGTAGAACAACCACATTCTGACCGTTTCCGCGATATAAGCAAAAGACTGAACAATTTTAACTTTAACCCCCCACTGCACTCGTTGTTAATTTTAATTCAACAATATTTTTAAATATCTCTAAATAACTCAAGAACCGTCCAATTCAGCTATAGCAAACTACATATGGGTCGAAAGGATCAAAAAAGGAAGCGAATTGGATTATAAAATACAGTATGTCCCATTTAAAATAAGACACTTATTGAAGGTCGAAGTAGTCAAAGTTTGACATCAGTTATTGGACACCCTGTGTATTTTGGAGCATTTGTAGTTTATAAATACATAAGCTCCATGTCTTTTTAGTATGTGGAACAAAAATTGGTTCTTGAAAGTTACCATAGCGAAAATTATTAATTTCTAATGTACGGGTTGTTTTCGCATAAGATTTAATTAAAATCGAAATATTTCAAAAACTATTAGTTTTAGGGATAGGGAATAGTATTGATAGTTACCTTAAAGTAACGAGTAGAATTCGAATCTGGCATAAAAAATATAGCATGCCATTTAAAATAAGGAAATTGTTGTCGACTTCCGGTATAACCGGAAGTGGCACATACACGGCAATATTTTCATTGAATAGAGGACCCCTGAAAACCCCTGTGTGCAAATTTTCAGTTCCAAAATATATGCGGTTTCCCAGAAACGTCTAATAGGCCACTCACCGTAATGTACCCTGTATATAATAAACCTGAGCTATATGTCATATGTGTATAATACAGGTTTCCTTACCCGTCGGACAGCTGCAAGATTCCACCCACAACGATGGTTGCCCAGCACCTCCACGTAGAGCACTTTCGAGCTTGACATCATCTAGGAATCCCACCCCTTGTGGAGCATAAGTTCCCTTTATTTTGATAGCTGTCAAATTCGTTAAAATTGATATAAAGGATCGAGCTGATAACCTGGGCTGCCATCCGTAATTATGATGCTCATGAAGACGAAACTTATAAGCTTGATTCTGTAAATAAAGAAAATATAAACACATTATTAGTATAGGCCGTTAAAAGTTTTTGAAAGGTTAATACATATAAATTTGAAAATCAGCTAGTAGTATCCCAGGCAGAATGGTGTCGTTATTATGAGGCATTTATTTCGTCAGTTTTTAGGACATAAATACGTTAAAAGAACTACAAAAGAGACGTCAAAATGACGAGAAAAAGTCACAGCCAAATTACGTTTATATGACGTTTAAATGACGTTTATTTGACGTTTCCAAAATACAGGGAAAACAGTAAAAACTACAAAAAACACGAAAACAATAATACGCCACCAACAACCAGTTCATTAGTCATTAGTTCATTAGTTCATTAGTTCAGTCATTTATCGAGAACGCATAGAATTCTATTAGGATGGTTAATTTTAGTCACGTGCCCCAGCGATGCGTTGTCAAATGGATATTTCTAGCACATAAGGCAAATAGCAAATTATGTATTTTATAGTTAAGAAATACGTAAAAAGGTAGAATTGATCATATTTTCATAAATTTCGAAAATAATGCTACATCTGGCAGCGCTGGCTGAGATAGAGGCTTTATTTTACGTTTTATTGTTTGCGTCTTTGTCTGGCTTATGCTCATTTGTATGTTTTTTTCAAGTAATTGACAATTTCCTACTGTTGAAAATGCGGAAATCGAAACCATCCCTTGTTCCGATATAAAATGATTGCTGATATAAATTACATTCAAAAATTACAAAAAGATTTTTTTATATTTAGAAATGTCTCAAACTTGACATTAATTATTGTAGACAAATAAGTATAACCAAAGGGAGGAAAAATGTTCGTTGACGTCTTCATGACGTCTTAAGGATTAGTAACATTAGATTAAAGAGGTACGTCTGAATGACGAGAAAAAAGTGACGTTTTAAAGACGACAGAAATGACGTCATATGTATGGCTTTATATTGGTCATTTGACGTCTTAGACCTAAAATCACCTTAAAAGAACGCAATAATGACGTCACCATGCTGCTTGGGATTGTGTTAGGATATCTTAGGAAGTAAAAATAACCTAGTTATATATTATAAATTAATAACAAAATAATTTATGGGAAAAATAATATTTCACCTGTATATTAGGCATTTGGTTCTTCTGCGAGAAAATAGTATTTGTGACAGAAGCACCGCGACCTTCCAGTATGATATCTGTTGCTGTAGGGAAGGGTCTGTTGTCACCAATCCTCAAAGTGAACTGCAAAAGCTGATTATACGAGTCTATTCTGTTTCCCAAAAATCTGCTAGGGGCTAAGAAGTAAACTACTTCTTCACCGAGAGATTGCACTGCGATATTTTGACCCAACCCATCATATTTGACCTGAACGTATCTGCCAAACTCGTCTTCAGCGCTCCATTTCTCTGAACTCTTAGCAAAAGAAGACTCTAGGACGTATCTGCTGAATCCTTGAGCGGAAGTGCATTGAGAGGAATGTCCATAGCAGAAGCACGGAGTGCAGCCGAATTCGTTATCAAAGTCCAAATTGAAAAATCCAGGTTTGCACTCGCTACACTGCTTTCCTTCGACGTTTTCCTTGCATTGACAACTACCCGTGGAAGGGTCACAATTTGGCTGATTGTAAGCCGATCCCATGTCCAAACAGCCACACGACTTGCAGCCTTGTGGTGAAAAATTGTAGTGGTTTACAGCACACTGATCACATTTATTCCCAGTGACTCCAGGTTTGCACAGGCATTTTCCTTCTGAATTGCATTGTAAAGATTGTGATCCAATGTGGTGACAATCACAAGCTAGGCAGAATCCGTCCTCTCTCATGTGGTAGTTCTCACGGCAACGCTCACAGTTCGGCCCATCGCGGTTAGCTGTACAGTCCAAGCAATGCCCTCCATGACCACTGGCTTCGTACAGTTTTTCGTCGAAGTAACATCGGGTGGAAAACCCATTGCAGTTGCATTCTGAAAAGACCGATATGATAACACTTAGTAATGATTCTAACTTTTAATTTGCGATAGTCGACAACAACTATATATACGCCATTTTTTTTTTTCGAAATACGCCTTTTTTTGGAACTTCCCAAACGGGGAAGAACAATGGAGATATTTCGATGGAGTGTAGATATTATATATTATATACCTACTCTACTCTGGTCTAGCATTTTAGACTTGGGTGTTTACCTCCTCTTTGTGAATTTGTGCGGGTACCGAGAATATTAGGAGACTTGTTGACATTTTTCAGTGATTATTTCGTTAAGGATTATTTTTTGAGAGAATATTGTGGGAGGCATGCATAAGTGTCCTCTATACGATATAATCCCTGATGGCGGTATCGGAGCGTGGCGGAGCCCCCTCAATTTGTAAAAAATAGTGGATAAAATTATTATTTAGATAAGGCTTTTTTTAGATGTGACTTTGTATAATCTTTGTCTGTGAGCCTACAAACCTTACGATAGCATTGGCAGATCGATTGGATGGTATTAAAAGGGTGGCAGACCCCCATCAAACGTGTCGTGTGCACGATGAAATTTGTATTATTTAGTTAAGTGTCAAATTTTAATTTGTTATTATTTCATCTATTTTCAACGTACATTTAAATTGGCAGATCAAAATATCGGTATTAAGCCCCTGGCAGATCGATTCCAACATAGCGCGTACGCGACATGATTTCGTGAAGTAAGTCTACCGCTGCATTATTATTATGATTATCATTATCTTCACAAACCTTGTGGAATTCGGAACAACTGCTGACCCACAACAGTACAGAGTGACCATTCACAGGTATGTGAGCGAAAAACCTATTTTATATATATATATATATATATATATATATATATATATATATATATATATATATATATATATATATATATATATATATATATATATATATACATATATATATATATATATATATATATATATATATATATATATATATATATATATATATATATATATATATATATATATATATATATATATATATATATATATATATTGTGAAGTAATCCTGGGTTTGTAGCATTTCATTACATAGAGAAATAAGCAAATAGACTAATAAGAAGGAAGATACACTTACCAGTGCTATATCTGGACATACACACGGAAACGAACCACTTAGAAGTTGTACGCTCTTTTCTTATTAAAGTATTGTTGTACTGCACAGGGTGTTCCAAAATACGGATAAAAAGCAATTGGCTGCTTTCTCCAAATTTTTTAAAAATAAAAAAAATACTTCTTCCATTTTAGCAGGATATTAGACAATGAGTTAAGTACACAGAAAAAACCAAACTTTTTTAATCTGATTATAAAGGCATAAAAGGTAGAGGACATTCATCGACCAAAAAACGGATGCGATATTTTTTTGGAACTGATTTCTGGTCTGAAATGAAGCATTTGGTAGCTCCTTCTTCAATTACAGTTTTCCCTGGTCAGCGTAATGTCAATTGGTCCAAAGAAGGCAAAAGGAACCAAAGGGAGAAGATTTTACAGGAAGGAGAAAGGAAGAATTTACAGGGTGTCTCGAAAAAGCCTGATGCCTAAGAGAATTTCTAGATTTTAAACTCTTTATATTTGCTTGTGGTAATCTCCAGCGCTACATTTGTTTTTCCCCCAAACGCATCGTTGCCAAATTATGACATTTAATTTGTTTTAAATTATTATTATCAACCGCATATTGAAGAATCCGTATCTACTCTATCGCCTCTTAATTGTTTCCTTTATAGAAAGGAGTATTAACTGAACAAGCCGTATAAAGTTTTAAATAGTGGATGAACTTATTAAAGTAACCATAATGCGGCAAGACATAAGACATTCTACGAAGATCATCACTAGGGAGTAATATGCAGTTGTACGTATTGTACGATGGCTATACCAGCAACATTGTTGATATTTATCACACCTTGCCACGTTAAGATATAACCAGAGCCCGCCTCTGTGATGCACGTTTCTAAAACTATGATACATCACCCGCCATCCGCGCTTCATTTTCGGCCCCACCGACGTTACTCAATTTTCTATTCAGCCTTTCTTTTAATTTTAATATCACATCAATAAATTGCCATCAACGAAAACTTGGTACGGTCTTAGTTTGGCATCACATGTAATTTTGAAAACTCGCACTACTAAAGTTATTGACAGTATTTAAAGTTGGGAAATGATGAATTGAGGCAGGCAAAATGATGAATTTTATGGAGCAATATTATTACTTTTCCTATGGGTTGTACTAATATCTATTTTGTAGTTTAGAACTTGAAGGCAGCTAGGGCGATGGTGCAAATATTTGGTCCAACGAATAATCCATTAGGGGCAGAAAATAGTCAAGGCTTAGGTTTCATGGATTCTAGATGCTGAGTAACGTCTGTGTTGGACGTGGGGCATCTCGGCATCGGCAACAGAAGGCAGAATGAACGTCGAGGGTCCCGAGCGTCACATTAAGTGGCTGGCTCTTAGTTTGACCGTGAGCTATTCGGTTCCCAGTTGGGATGCCCTACCAAGCACCGACATCCTCCCTTCTAATGCATCGAGTGATTCAGACTCAGCGGATGAAGATGAGGACGATTCCGATTGTGTCGAAGGGGCGAATGTTTAAAATTGGATTTTTTTTGTGTAATGTTTTATATTAATTACACCTGTTAATTCAATAAAAAAACACAAAAAGAATTTGCTATGAAAAATTAATTAGTACCATCATATCAATTCAGAAACTTAATCGCGCGTTATATTTGAAAAATAAAATACATAATATGATAATGGTTTATGCAAGGTCATTTTTAATAATGTAATATATGTAAAAATATCATTTTCAGAGAAGAATCGTGTAAACTCTTGCTATTAAAAGGATGCTGTAATGAAGTAGAAATAATTACCACCTCATTACGTTAAATTTATTTTATTCTGTCCGTTAATATGCCTCGTAAAATTTCGATTCTTTTTAGGTAAATATTGGTAATAAATTGTACATTCAGTTCTGCTTATAACGAGGTCATAAACAAACCCCCTCTGGGTACCCCGCCGCCGTCAGTAGTTTTTCCAGTTTCAATAATCCACGTAACCGTCACCTCAAGGCACCGAAATATCGGACAGAGCCACATGCGCTGCACTCCCAACGATGTCAGTAGGTAGGGAGATCACGCGTCAACGCGAGAAAACCGTCCAAAATCATATAAAAGCAGCTCCACAGCGCTGTAAAGTCAGTTAGCATTCTTCGCTAACCGAAA
This sequence comes from Tetropium fuscum, assembly GCA_964058915.1. Taxonomy (NCBI): domain Eukaryota; kingdom Metazoa; phylum Arthropoda; class Insecta; order Coleoptera; family Cerambycidae; genus Tetropium; species Tetropium fuscum. The sequence goes on from CAXKVY010001129.1 coordinate 93,674, forward strand.
AGCATTCTGCACCCTTCGGGTTGTCACATTTTGCATCCTCCGCCTCCGCTAACCAAAAAGCATTCTGCACCCTTCGGGTTGTCGCATTTTGCATCCTCCGCCTTCGCTAACCAAAAAGCATTCTGCACCCTTCGGGTTGTCGCATTTTGCATCCTCCGCCTTCGCTAACCAAAAAGCATTCTGCACCCTTCGGGTTGTCGCATTTTGCATCCTCCGCCTTCGCTGCCGTTTTCGTTGCTGTTATTCTGTAATCTGACAAGTTGCGACTTGCCGTGATTGCCGCTACCGATCCCCGTCACGAAAGAAAAGTAAGTGTACTTTATTAACAAGCGCTAAGGAAATCCAGTCTCCGAACGTAGTTAAATACACGTGGAAATCGTGTGGGTTCACCCAATAGGCTGTAGTTCGGGTCGTAGCATCTTGCACCCTTCGGGTTGTCGCATTTTGCATCCACCCTTCTGCTGAGCATTTTGCATGTAGCAGGGACTCCACAGGCTACCTGGGTCACGCACGCAATTTTCACTATTCGGTCTTCGGCATTAATGTTAGATACACGTGGAAACCGTGTGGGTTCACTCAATAGGCTGTAGTTCGGGTCGTAGCATCCTGCACCCTTCGGGTTGTCGCATTTTGCATCCACCCTTCTGCTGAGCATTTTGCATGCAGCAGGGACTCCACAGGCTACCTGAGTCACGCACGCAGTTTTCACTATTCGGTCATCGAAATCATAGCCAAGTCTACGTGGAAATCGTTTGGGTTCACTCAATAGGCTGTAGTTCGGGTCGTAGCATCCTGCACCCTTCGGGTTGTCGCATTTTGCATCCACCCTTCTGCTGAGCATTCTGCATGCAGCAGGGACTCCACAGGCTACCTGAGTCACGCAAGCAACTTCCGACAAAACTAGTCCGCGTACATCATATCCGCGAAAGTTTGGATTTCCTACACGCTGCACGCTTTACTGTAGTATTATTGCTTCCTCCGCTTGCTAAAGTAGTACCATTTGTTTTGCACTCGCCGCCCCTTTGTTATCCCGCTTTAAGCCTTTATTCGTAACACTTTTCATCCCCATGACGTAACTCGCTATAGGCAGACTGAATACCCTCTGTATATATGTAAATACCGGTGTGACCGAAATAATAAATTCTGTAAATAAAATCTCTTGTAATCATAAACCGGTGTTCTTCTTGAAGATAGGGTAATACAAGGCCTATCGGTGTATCACGTGACCTGGCTTCCGCCCTTCTCCACAAAATTTATCCGGGGCCCCTACAGATACTGCCTGTAGGGAAAAGTGGTCTGTCTGCACTCTAAACAGACAGTGGCGCTCGAGATAAAACCTCCGCACCGAAGCTAAGAGCGTCACAGTGCAAAAAGAATAATGAATGCAGCAGCGGTAGACGACACGAAATCATGGCGCGTACGCGCTGTGTTCGACCCGATCTGCAAGGGTCTTAATACCGATATTTTGATCTGCCAATTTAAATGTACATTGAAAATAGATGAAATAATAACAAATTAAAATTTGACACTTAACTAAATAATAAAAATTTCATCGTGCACACGACACGTTTGAGGGGGTCTGCCCCCTTTTAATGCCATCCAATCGATCTGCCAATGTTACAGTAAGGTTTGTAGGCTCACAGACAAAGATTATACAAAGTCACAACCTTAACTAAATAATAATTGTATCCACTATTTTTTACAAATTGAGGGGTGCTCTGCCACCCTCCGATACCGCCATCAGGGATTATATCGTATAGAGGACACTTATACATGTATTCCACAACATTCTCTTAAAATAAAGGCCTTAACTAAATAATCACTGAAAAATGTCAACAGCTCTTAGTCTCCATTGCGTGTTTGGTCGTTATTGTTAGTAACATATTATCCGTCTTCTTTTAAATAAAATATATCAGATATATTATAGTTATTTAACGAACTAGTGTATTAATGACAGCGATTAATAATCGAGATATTTTAACGCGCGAGCGTAGCAAGCGCATTAATGGTCGAGATTATTAATCGCGTTTTAATATACGAATTAGTTACAAATTTTTTCCGTCGACTGTACTTTAAATGAAGTGGAGAAAATCTTATTTCAAATTTTTATTTAAGAAAACTAAGTACAATATCAATTATTCATTAATTATTATAAAGTATCACAAATCTGTTTTGTCTTATTGTCTATTGTCTATTGTCTTGGAAATATTTATAATATATATACGTTAGAAAGAGTGCAGTTATTAAAATTGATGGAAGGCACAGACAGATAAATGATCAGTTTTATGATATTCTGAATTTAAAATTAAGTTTATGTCGTTATCTTGGATAATTGTTTCGGCGCTGGTAGAACTACTACGAGGTTTTTGTAACAGTTTCACATAAGATTGTTTTTAGCTATGCCAACTTTATTTTGTACTGAATTTTCAATATATTCTTCTGCAACAGCAGTGTATTTCCAACCACCCAGCCGTTTGATGGCTGAAAAATCTGCACCACTCTCAGAATTTCAAATATTAAGCGTGACATTACTGACAGTGACAGATTGATGACACGGCATCTTGATTTGGAAATTTAAATTTATGCGTATGTTTCACTAAAATAATGTATTAATAGAAAATCGTGCATTAATAGGGGTCATTAATAAACGATTTTGTATACATTAATTAACCTCATAAATACACGGTCGACGGAAATAGTTATTTAACGAACTAGTGTATTAATAACAGCGATTAATAATCGAGATATTTTAATCGCTCGCTACGCTCGCGCGTTAATTAACGAGATTATTAATCGCGTTTTAATATACGAGTTAGTTACAACATTTTTCCGTCGGCTGTACTTTGAATAAAGTGGAGAAAACCTTATTTTAAATTTTCATTTAAGAAAACTAAGTACAAATTCAATTATTCATTAATTATTATAAAGTATCACAAAGCTGATTTGGGTTTGTATAGATAAATGATCAGTTTTTTGATAAGTATTCTGAATTTAAATTTACGTTTATGTCGTTATCTTGGATGATTGTTTCGGCGCTCGTAGAACTAGTATGAGGAGTTTTTATGAGTTTCACAGAAGATTTTTTTAGCTATAACTATGACTTTATTTTGTAGTGAATTTTCAATATATCCTTCTGCAACAGCAGTGGATTTCCAACCACCCAGTCGTTTAATGGCTGAAAAGTCTGCACCATTGTCAGAAAGTATGGAGACAGAAGAAGGTTTTTACAAAATTATATTTCAAATATTAAGCATGACATTACTGACAGTGACAGATTAATGATACGGCATCTTGATTTGGAAATTTAAATTTATGCGTATGTTTCACTAAAATCGTTTATTAATAGAAAATCATGCATTAACAGGGGTCATTAGTAAACGATTTTGTATACATTAATTAACCATTAATAGTTATTTAACGAACTAGTGTATTAATGACAGCGATTAATATGCGAGATATTTTAATGCACGAGCGTAGCGAGCGCGTTAATTAACGAGATTATTAATCGCGTTTTAATATACGAGTTAGTTACAACATTTTTCCGTCGGCTGTACTTTGAATAAAGTGGAGAAAACATTATTTTAAATTTTTATTTAAGAAAACAAAGCACAAATTCAATTATTCATTAATTATTATAAAGTATCACAAATCTAATCACAAAGTATCTGATTTGTGTTTGTAAATATTTATATTTACGTTAGAAACAGCGCAGTCATTAAAATTGAAGGAAGGCACAAATAGAAGATCAATTTTATGACATTCTGAATTAAAATTTAAGTTTATGTCGTTATCTTGGATGATTGTTTCGGCGCTGGTAGAACTAGTATGAGGTGTTTTGACAATTTCGCAAGAGATTTTTTTTAGCTACCTATGACAACTTTATTTTGTAGTGAATTTTCAATATACCCTTCTGCAACAGCAGTGGAATGGCAGAAAAGTCTGCACCGCTGTCAGAAACTATGGAGGCAGACGAAAATGTTTTACAAAACTACATTTCAAATATTAAGCGTGACATGACATTACTGACAGTTGATGACAAGGCGTCTTGATTTGGAAATTTAAATTTATGCTTATGTTTCACTAAAATCGTTTAATAATAGAAAATCATTCATTAATAGAGGTCATTAATAAACGATTTTGTATACATTAATTAACCTCGTAAATACACGGTCGACGGAAAAATATATTAATTTCTATTATTAAGTCTCTTTCTTCTTAGTTTATATATAGATAAGATATAAGTTGAGTACAATTTTTTGGAATTTTGAATCGGTTCCAACTTGATATCTTAAAAGATTATTGTTTTGGGTAATGGGTTTAATTTTATAATTGTAATGGTAATGTTGATAATAACACAAAATTTAAATTTTGATTGCGTGTTTGTGTCTTAATCAAAGGAGTATATTAAGTTACTTTGAACGGGGGTATTATTATAAAATGGTGTTTTAACCGTTTGTGTTTCAGGTCTATTATGCTATTGTAAAGTTAAAAAAATCTGGATAATTAGTCCATTATGGTGGTTACAAAAACATGTTCACCGATTGCCGGAGTTGCTGTTTTGTTTTTTAATCCACGCAAAAGTTGCAGACGTCTCCCACTGAACCTACGCATATACTGTTTCAGTTTATAAACAAACTCAGAATATAGCTGTCTAAAATCATGCTATAAACATCTAATCAATCAATCTCTTATGTTAAAAATGACCGCATATCAGATGACTATCCTGGGACAGAATATTACCTGTAGCACTCTAGCGATCCTACTTATGATAATACATCACTATAATAATAATAATAATGATAATAATAATAGCCGAAAAGAACATTGTCTTGAAAGAGGAGGAGAAACGGACAAAATATCGAGATTTACTCTCTGAACTCCGCGGGCTGTACCCGGGTTATTCGGTTAAAAGAGTGGCTGGTGCCCAGACCTTTTTGAAAAAAAAATATGAACAGGCAAGGACCAGCCGAAAAAAATAGTAATAATTATAACATAACTAAGAGAAAAAAAATTAAACAATTGTGAACTGAATGTGTCGTTTAGGGGGTTGAAAGTTTTTTCTTGTGCGATTTTCGGCGAAACATGACCTCCTAGCGGAAAACACAAAAGTTATAGATAATAAAGAAAGGTAAAACTTTTACATAAAGAATTTTTCACGTAATCTCAAAGTTTTCGGTAAATGACGAAAAACCGGATTTACGGTTTTCTTATTTGTCTCGTAAAAATATTTTAATTTAAGTAAATGTATAGTTCCATAAAAGTAGTGCTTAATCAAAAATGTATAAGTAGTTTTATAAATTTTATAAAACTACTTATACATTTTTGATTAAGCACTACTTTTATGGAATCTATGAAGCAAGTTTCCGGGATATTTCCATTTTTCTGAAAAAAAAAACCAAAATCTTCCACGGAAACCAGTATTGGTTTCGATTTAAATATTTGATCTGGGATCGTTTAAACCGTTGTCTACTTTAAAATTTAAAATGTTCCAGGTACATATTATGCTAACAGTTTATTTTTCATAAAACCTCTAACTTAGGCCGATTTTTCTTTTCTGGTAAATCTGGTAATTAACACGATAAATACACTCGGAGTAGTTTCCCGCCCGACGCGCGTTTCGCCAACCAAGTAAAACTGAGTTTTAATCGTCTCCGGATGATGCCAACTTGGTTGGCGAAACGCGCGTCGAGCGAAGTGAAAGTGTTTTGGTGTTTGTGGAAACGAGTGTTATAGTTACATCAAAGGTTCCAGCCCTATCCAGTACGATAAATACAGTTTCTATGATTCAATGTTCTGTATGAAAACAGTTCAATTGTGTTGTTTTTTTAGTAAATTCGAGTTTGTTCAATAGCAACTAATTAGTTACAATTGCTTGCTAACTTGGTAACCATACACAGAAACTATTTACTACAAAGGAAAACAAATTATTAAAATTGCCATATATATATATATATATATATATATGTATATATATATATATATATATATATATATATATATATATATATATATATATATATATATATATATATATATATATATATATATATATATATATATATATATATATATATATATATATATATATATATATATATATATATATATATTGTGAAAAGTAATCTTGGGTTTGTAGCATTGCATTACATAGAAATAAGCAAATAGACGAATAAGAAGGAAAACACACTTTCCAGTGCTATATCTGGACATACATACGGAAACGAACCACTATACACACGAAAACAAACCACTTAGAAGTTGTACAAGTTCTTTCACCTTTCTTGAGGATCTTCAGAGCAGTATACGATTTATTTCATTGATCATTTATACTTGAATTTAAAATATTAATACTCCAACACTTGCAGTGACGTTTTATGACATTAGTTTTTGACGGAACTCAAATTCTTAGAATACACAAACCTAGTCTACTATTTATATTTGTCCTATTTGAACATATTATATATAAAAGCATTAGGCATACAGTTATCCAGAAGATGTTAAACTTTAAAATGCATAAAATCTTGTTGAACCTATTGAAAAACAACTACTTTTTCCAACTATATGCGGGAAAATATTGAATTATATATACAATAGAGTTCTGAAGCATTTAAAGAGGGAGTGAGAGTATCACTCCCTCTAAATGCTATATAAGAATGTATATATATATATATATATATATATATATATATATATATATATATATATATATATATATATATATATATATATATATATATATATATATATATATATATATATATATTCGAGTTTGTTCAATAGCAACTAATTAGTTACAATTGCTTGCTAACTTGGTAACCATACACAGAAACTATTTACTACAAAGGAAAACAAATTATTAAAATTGCCATATATATATATATATATATATATGTATATATATATATATATATATATATATATATATATATATATATATATATATATATATATATATATATATATATATATATATATATATATATATTGTGAAAAGTAATCTTGGGTTTGTAGCATTGCATTACATAGAAATAAGCAAATAGACGAATAAGAAGGAAAACACACTTTCCAGTGCTATATCTGGACATACATACGGAAACGAACCACTATACACACGAAAACAAACCACTTAGAAGTTGTACAAGTTCTTTCACCTTTCTTGAGGATCTTCAGAGCAGTATACGATTTATTTCATTGATCATTTATACTTGAATTTAAAATATTAATACTCCAACACTTGCAGTGACGTTTTATGACATTAGTTTTTGACGGAACTCAAATTCTTAGAATACACAAACCTAGTCTACTATTTATATTTGTCCTATTTGAACATATTATATATAAAAGCATTAGGCATACAGTTATCCAGAAGATGTTAAACTTTAAAATGCATAAAATCTTGTTGAACCTATTGAAAAACAACTACTTTTTCCAACTATATGCGGGAAAATATTGAATTATATATACAATAGAGTTCTGAAGCATTTAAAGAGGGAGTGAGAGTATCACTCCCTCTAAATGCTATATAAGAATGTATATATATATATATATATATATATATATATATATATATATATATATATATATATATATATATATATATAGATATATATATATATATATATATATATATATATATATATATATATATATATATATATATATATATATATATATATATATATATATATATATATATATACATTCTTATATACATTATAAGTTCTTTCACCAGTTATCCAGAAGGATAACTGTATGCCTAGTGGTTTTATATATAATATGTTCAAGTGACGTTTTATGACCTTAGTTTTTGACGGAACACAAATTCTTAGAATACACAAACCTAGTCTACTATTTATGCCTAATGCTTTTATATATAATATGTTCAAATAGAACAAATATAAATAGTAGACTAGGTTTGTGTATTCTAAGAATTTGAGTTCCGTCAAAAACTAATGACATAAAACGTCACTGCAAGTGTTGGAGTATTAATATTTTAAATTCAAGTATAAATGATCAATGAAACAGGTCTTAAGCCACTCTGAAGATCCTCAATGAAGGTGAAAGAACTTGTACAACTTCTAAGTGGTTCGTTTCCATGGTATGTCCAGATATAGGACTGATAAGTGTATCTTCCTTATTATTCGTCTATTTGATTATTTCTCTATGTAATGAAATGCTACAAACCCAAGATTACTTTTCACAAAACAAATATGAACCTCAAAGATAATATATATATATATATATATATATATATATATATATATATATATATATATATATATATATATATATATATATATATATATATATATATATATATATATATATATATATATATATATATATATATATATCAGAACGTGATTGTGTATCGCACCTCTTTTTAAAATATCATGTATTTCCCTAAACAAATATTCTGGGCATTTTAAATAGAATATTCACTTACTTGAACTGGAATACCATGGAATTATCCCATTCCAAACGGTACACTCATATTCAATAATTCCAAAATGCAAATACACCAGAATAAAGTACAAAAAGCAAAACATTTTTAAGTTTACGTTTAGCTTTTTCGACACAATATAAAAAACACGCGAACTATTTAAACTAGTTTGGCTGGATATATCCACATTAAATAGTAGATTAACAAATGTCTGAAGATAACTTTATCCATATGTCCGTGGTAAATTCGGTAGATTAAAACTTTTATTTTATATTTATTTCTAAAACGTTATAAAACATCGAAAGCACTTTTTTAATGGCCATGGAAGTTAATCCGCCCCTTCCTGAATTGCCATATCTTAACTAAGCAAAATACATTACTAAATTTATATGCACTATAGCTTTATATGATATAATGGAACTTTACACGCTTCGTCTACAACTAAAACATCTTAATTTATTCGTCTGCAGCACGGGTACCAAACACAAATGATACCGTAAAGAAGATACCTTACAATATAGGCATCCACCTCCTCAGGATTGACTCTCATCCACACTATGAGCAACTAAGTGCCGCTCCCTTCACGAGTTTTGTACCACCATGTCCGAATTTACATATGAATGCATTTTATTTAAATTGCAGTTAAATCGTAGAATGGTCTAAGATATTTTGACACATTCTACTAAAATAAAGGATATATATATATATATATATATATATATATATATATATATATATATATATATATATATATATATATATATATATATATATAAATGTATATATATATATAAATGTATATATATATATATATATATATATATATATATATATATATATATATATATATATATATATATATATATATATATATATATATATATATATATATATATATATATATATATATATATATATATATATATATATATATAAATGTATATATATATATAAATGTATATATATATATATATATATATATATATATATATATATATATATATATATATATATATATATATATATATATATATATATATATATATATATATATATATATATATATATTATAACGAAATGTAGTAGTGGTATTGTGGATTGATGGAGAATGTAAGAGAGTATGAGCGGGTTCCACACATATGCATACCAAAGATGTAATGTTTAAATCTGAAATTTATGGAGAAATACATGTTTATATGTTTGTTGTGTTTAACTTTTATCCGGTAGAATGTGTGTATGTTGTTTGTTGCAAATATAGATGAAGAATGTATATTGGACACAAAAGATGCCAAAGTTTGGAAGATATAATATAAAGTGTAAATTAGTAGGTATTCATTTGATCTAAAATTGTATAAAATATTAGAGAAAATTGTGTTAAAAAAATCGAGATAGTATGGTTGTTAGGAAAAATAAAAATTGTGAAGGGAGAAGAAATTAATTAATTAGACAGTTTATAAGAGGAAAAAATTAAGAAATTTGCGAGAAACGCATAGATATATAAAGAAGAGACTGAGAAATTGTCACAGCAGTAGTAGGAGGGTGGTAGTAGTTTAGTTGAGGAGTGAAGCCGAAGAGGAGAGTATAAAAGATACTGATAGATGGTTCGAGACTGGAGGAGAGACTACATAGCAGTAGGTAGCAGTAGGGATTTGGAATAAGTGTACACGAAGAGAGAAGATATTTTAAATTGAAATAAGGAAGAAGATATAGTCCGAGATAAGACTGTGGAGACATTATTGGTAGTTATTAAGTAAGTTTGGTTTTTTGTTAATTACATTTTATATTAGGATTTTGTAAACAAGGAGTACCTATTCGCTACATAAAATTTCATTTTTTTATTGTTGATATATATTTTTCATTTATGATTTCGTAAAATTAAATATAGTAAAATTAAAGACATCATAAGCGTGCAACTGTGAACCCACCTGAGATAAGTATAAAAATTCAAAATATAAATAAGGTTATAAATATTACAATATATATATATATATATATATATATATATATATATATATATATATATATATATATATATATGTATATATATATATATATATATATATATATATATATATATATATATATATATATATATATATATATATATATATATATATATATATATATATATATATATATATATATATATATATATATATATATATATATATATAAGTTATACGAGCAGTTCCCGTGAGAAGATTCACAGCCATAGGTTGATCACCCAACATTCTGCGAACGCAGATAAGCCAGCGAGCGCAGAATGTACAATCATCATATTAATGTAACAAACTTGTTAGTGCATTTTAGTTAGTCTGAATTAGGTCTTCAACTAGTAATGTTCGTTTAGAGAAATAAAAATTAGTTTTATTAATTATAATTGATTTTTTAAAAAGGGGATTACAGCAATCGGTTATTTAAGTGGCGCAGTCGGTAGGATAGTCAATCGGTATTAAGTGACATAATATCGATTCGTTTTAACGATTTATTGACTATCGAAAAAAATTGGACATTTTTGTGGCCCGGTCGCGAGTGAACACAAACTGTCCGAAACGGTGAAACAAGTCCAGCTAGGTGAAAGGGAGCAGTAGCCTAGTGAGAATCGAGTACTGAAGGAATATCAGCTCTATTTGGACCCAATCACATGGAATTCTTGGTACTATTGCTGTAAGTACATCTATGTCTTATAGAGGCCCCTCTGATCAATATAATTCTGAAAGTTCCGAAGATTCTGATTCATTCTCGCACTCCTTGAATCACTCAAGGGTATCAAACTTTTTTCAAAAAAATTCTGCACACATTAAATTTAACATGGCACAACCCAATGTAAATACCGCAGCAAATGCAGTACCTATTTCAACACCTGTTTTAAAACAGGAATACTTGCACATGATACCAGACTTTGATGGTCGTTCTGAACTTTTACCTAGATTTATAGAAATAAGTGAAAAGCTCGTAAATAAATTTTATAACACTGTCGATCCGACAGACTTTCAGAATGAATATCTGATGTCTAGCATTTTAGCAAAAATTAAAGGTGAAGCTGCTATTAATATTTCGTCCTGCATAATTAACAATTGGAATGATTTAAAATTGTCATTACTCAATGCTTATGCAGACAAAAGAGATATTTACACACTTAACATAGAAATGACTGAATGTAAGCAAGAAAATGAAACTCCATTTGAATTTTACTCTCGTATACAACAAATATTAAATTTGCAAACCTCTTATATCGCAACCCATAGTGAAGGTAACGAAGCCGTGGTGTTAATAAATTATCACAGAAATTTGGCCCTAAGAATCTTGCTTAGAGGTCTCAAAGACCCAGTAGGCTCTTTGATGAGGACAAAAAATCCTCCTGATCTTAACAGCGCGTTAAATATGTTAACAAATGACTTTCAGATAGAAACGGCACAAAATAGAATTGCCAAAACAAAATCCTTTAATAATAAACCTATAATTAGTCCAGTTCAAAATAAACCAATATTTCAAAATAGGTTATTTAGGCCTAATTTCCAGCCTCAATTACAATTGCGAAATTCCCAACATAATCCCCAATTTACGCAAAAATTAATACGCCCGGATCAAGGTGCCGGACCGTCAACAAACCGAAATGTTTTCAGACCTAATCAATTAAAAATTCTACCTAGACCAGTGCCGATGAGTGTATCGACAACGAACACTTATAGGCCAGGACAAAATCCACTAGGCCAAAATCGTATCTTTCGCCCTAATAACCAAAATTATTTTAGGAGTGACCCTAATGCGCGTCCGAATTTCATCGCCGAAGAATTATTTAATATTGACGATCAACCATCAGTCGAACTACCCGACGATGACCATTATGACGAAACTACCGAAAATCCTCAAAATGAGTTTTTTCAGGAAATAGCCTCGGAAACCGAATACATGGAACCGAACAATCACGAACCCCAAAATTTGAACTAATGAACGTAAATTATAATGAAAGTAAGCTTCCATTTATTGTATTCCCCGAAAATAATCTAAAAGTTTTAATTGACACAGGAAGCACGAAGTCTTTTGTTAGACCGGAAATTGCTCATAAATACTTTAAAAATTCTATAAAAAAGGACCCATTTAAAATCTACACCGCACATGGTACTTCGATAGAAAATTATAGTACTTCTATCCCATGTCCAAAAATTTTTAATAAAAATGCTCGATTAAAATTTTATCTGTTTAACTTTCATAATCACTTCGATTGCCTATTAGGCATCGATAACCTAAAACTATTAAATGCTAACATTATTTTAGATAAAAATCTTTTAGTGACACCCAAAAGCCAAATAAAAATTAAATTTCATGAAACGCCTAACGTCAGCATAAATTGCATCACCGTACAACCCAGATGCGAACAAATAATTAAGTTAAAAATTAAAAATATAAAAGAAGGCGATGTTGTAATTCCTTATATGAAACTTGCGGACTTAGAAATACCGGAATGTCTCACGTGCGTAAAAAATTCTGAAGCTATTTGCACCATTTTAAATCCATCTGATTTACCAAAATCTATCAAAATTATCAAACCAATCGAGGCGATCAATTTCGATGAATATGATACGTCTTTAAATCCTAATTTAAACCACTATTATACAGAAAAATATAAATTTGATATTTCCAAAATAAGAACTGAACATATGAATTCAGAAGAACGCGATGCGATTTTATCATTAGTAAAGGAATACTCCGATATTTTTCATATCGAAGGAAATCAGCTGACTTTTACTAGCAAAATTAAGCACAATATAAAAACATCTGATGAAATACCTGTTTATACGAAAACGTATCGGTACCCTGAAGTACACAAAAACGAAGTACGCAAGCAAGTCCAACAAATGTTAGACCAAAAAATAATTCGACCTTCTTGTTCACCCTGGTCCTCGCCTATTTGGGTAGTCCCAAAAAAGGTAGATGCGTCAGGACAGAGGAAATGGCGAATTGTAGTGGACTATAGGAAGTTGAATGAAAAAACGATAGGTGACAGGTACCCGCTGCCTAATATCACTGATCTATTAGACAAACTGGGTCGATGTCAATATTTTTCAACTCTCGATCTAGCCTCTGGCTTCCATCAGATCGAGATGTCTGAAGAAGACATTGCCAAAACCGCATTTAACACTGAGCAAGGCCACTACGAATACCTTCGTATGCCGTTTGGCCTGAAGAATGCCCCAGCAACCTTCCAGAGGGTTATGGATAACATTCTCAGAGGCATTCAAAATGAGAGGTGTCTCGTATACCTCGATGATATAATCATATTTTCAACAAGTTTGCAAGAACACATTGTCAGACTTCGCGAAGTGTTCGATCGCTTAAGAACGGCGAATTTTAAAATACAGCTCAACAAGTCAGAGTTTCTCCGCAAGGAAGTGGCCTATTTAGGACACATCGTAACTCCCAACGGGATAAAACCGAATCCCGATAAAATTAGGGCTATTCAAAGATACCCCATACCCGGGAATCCGAAACAACTGAAGGGATTCCTTGGCTTACTAGGTTACTACCGGAAGTTTATTAAAGACTTTGCGAGAGTAACCAAACCTTTAACAAAGTGCCTTAAAAAGGATGCCGTTATAAACACCAAAGACCTGGACTATATCAGCTGTTTCGAATTATGCAAAAATCTCTTGACCAACGAACCAATATTGCAGTATCCTAATTTTTTAGAACCATTTGTTCTGACAACAGATGCCAGCAATTACGCTTTAGGAGCTGTGCTATCGCAAGGAAAAATCGGATCGGATCTACCTATAGCTTATGCTAGTAGGACACTAAGTGAATCCGAGATAAACTATTCTACAATCGAGAAAGAGCTATTGGCTATTGTATGGGCCACGAAATACTTTCGCCCGTGCCTTTTTGGCCGAAGGTTCAAAATAGTTACGGACCATAAACCCTTGCAGTGGTTATTTTCCCTAAAAGAGCCGAACTCGAAACTAGTTAGGTGGCGTCTAAAACTCGAAGAGTTTGAGTACGAAATTGTATATAAAAAGGGCTCTCTTAACAAAAACGCCGATGCCCTGTCTCGAATAGAACTTAACGTAAACGAAACCGAACCATCTAAATTACCCATTTTCGATTACATCGAGGAATTCAATCAGTCCCTAAATAATCCCAATCGTGAAAGCAATGAATCCGTCGTAGCTGAAGCAGGCGATCTGGATAACCACGAAAACGTCGAAGAAGACGACGCGACGATTCACTCAAACCACGAAAATTTCATAATTGCTATACCGATCGTTGATTGCCCCGTAAACTACGGCAAAAACCAAATTATAATTTCTCAAGTAAATTTCTCACCAGCTGATCCATCAGTTATTAATCTATTTAAAACGAAACAACGCACAATAGTTCAATTTTCTAAAAATAATTTAGAACAAGACATTGTTAAGTTCGTCAAAGAAAGAGTGGTCCCTAAAATAAAATATTACTTATATTTTGAGGATCCGATATACGAAGAATTTTGCGCAGTAATTCAAAAATTCTTCAAAAATTCACTAATTAATATGATTAAATGCTCACGGAAATTAATTGACGTCGTTGACAACGATGAAAGTAATGAAATTATTAAAAATAGCCATGAAGGTAAGACCAATCATCGAGGAATCGATGAAACCGAAAAGAGAATAAAAACTGTATACTATTGGCCCAATCTACAAAAATCCATCCAAAATTATATAAATAATTGCGAACCTTGTCAACTGACGAAGTATGACCGCCGACCGCTGAGACTAGAATATAACATTACACCCACAGCAATTAAGCCATTTCAAATATTACACATAGATAGTATCACCTTAGAAAATTGTAAATTTTTAACAATCATTGATTCCTTTTCCAAATACGCCCAAGCTTATAAACTTAACGCGGCACAAGGTATTGAGGTAACGAATAAATTATTAAAATATTTTACACACCATTGCATCCCGGAACAAATTATTTTCGATAATGGGTCAGAAATAAAAAATTCTGTGGTACAAGAACTACTTAAAACTCACAAAATTAAAATTCATTTTATCAGTTCACAACATCCAGATTCTAACGGTTTAATTGAACGTTTCCACTCGACTCTGATAGAAAGTGTCAGGTTGCTAAATAATCAAAATGAATATAAAGATGACCCGATAGAAATAAAAGTAGATTACGCCCTATTAGCATATAACAACACAATTCATTCCGTAACAAACATGAAACCGTATGAAATAGTCACTGGCCATTTATGTACAACCCCTTTCGATATCGACATAGGAAACCAATTAGTCAATAATTATGTAGAAAAACATAAAGAAAAAATTAAAATTTTGTATCAAAAAATAAACGAAGATATTCAGAAGAAAAAGGAAACGGCAATTAACAAAGCTAACAAGAATCGAGAAAAACTTCCCGAAATTCCAGAGAAAGTTTACGTCAAAGACAAACAAAAACAAGGTAAAACGCGGAATAAATTTAAATCACAAACTATATCTAATGTTAATCCTGATCGAAAAACAGCAGAAATTCGGACTAAACACGGTAACACTTGTGCAAAAATTCATATCTCTGATATAAAAAGACCGAAAGCTCATTGTTCCAAAACTATTTCAGGGTCCTCGCCCTCGGACAAGGAACACAAATAAGAAATATCACGAAAAGTGTAGGCATTCTCCCTATCAACCTGGGCCCTGCCAGACTACAAAGGACTGAACACACATTCGTTCACTACTATGACCTACAGCCCTTATATGACGAATATGAAAGCTTGAATAGCCAGTATGACAATCTTAAGCTAACTTATCTTAACAACAGTATATTTAATAAAGAACTAGATAATTATAATAAAATAGTAAAATATAGCCGAACATTAATATTAAACAAAATAGGTAATATCAAAATCCATTATAAAAAATTGTCTAAGAGAGGTTTAATTGATGGAGTTGGTTCTATAATCAAAAGCCTAACTGGAAATTTGGACGCCTCTGACGGTGAGAAAATATATAACATACTCAATAAAATCCAAAGTAACGAGAGAAATTTACAAAGCCAATTAAAAGCCCAATATTCCATCAATCATCAAATTATAAACAATTTTAATAAAACTATACAGGACATTCAACACAATGAATTAGTGCTAAAATCAAAAATAATGCACCTAAGATCATTTATCAAAAACGATGCAACACATCAAGATATTCTTTTTGCGAAAGATTTATTTAACCAACTCAATATTCTTTACAATACTATACTTAATACTCTACAAGAAGTTGAAAACTCTATAACGTTTTGTAGACTAAATACATTACACCCAAGAATAATTAAGTCTCACGACTTATTTCTAGAAATCCAGAGAATTTCATATCATTACGAAATTTCGCTGCCTTTTGAGGTCAAATACGAAAATATTCTAAATTTCGAATCACTTTTAAAAATTCATTGCAAAATCGACTCCGATCGAATTACCTATTTCTTATCAATCCCTATTTATTTCAAAAAAGAATTCGATCTATTTTATATGTTGCCTGTACCAACAAGACATGAATCAGAATATTTGACGATAATTCCAAACACAAAATTTTTACTTAAATCTAAAGACGAAGAGTCTATAAAACCTCTATCTGACATGTGTACACAAGGCAAATGGTATCACTGTCCAAATAAACTGCAAGTGAATTATCGAGCACCCTGTGAAGAAAACATTCTGTTAAACCAAAACTCAAGTAACTGTCGTTTTACTCAGCTAGACATCAATGAAAATTACATCGAGACTATTCCTGAAATCAATCAATATCTGGCCGTCTTCCCAAAAGAAGAAAAAATCAAAGCCCAATGCGAAAGTTCATCTGAAACCACATCTGTTATGGGTATATTTCTAATCAAGGAAGAGCCTTGTAAGCTATTCTTCAGAGGACAAGAATTAGTTTTTCAAGAAAAAAGCTATGGGAAACCACTGGTCATTGACGTTGCCAGTCTCCAATCAAAAATCAATAAAACCCCGAAATTCAAAGTAGAACTCAAGAAATTAAACCTTAAGGAACTACCGACCGACCCAATAATACCAATCGAAGATCCGATCAGCTATAACTACCATACTCCAAGCATTTGGACCATCACCCTATATATTCTACTGGCAACTACCATCCCATATCTTTATCTAAAATGGAGAAAGAACAAGAAATCGAGTCCAAAGAAAATTACAAGTGAAACCAATCAATCGGAAGACATAGAACTGAAGGAAACGAAAATCAGCCTCCCAGGGGATGCTTCGTTCTGAGGGTGGAGGAGTTATACGAGCAGTTCCCGTGAGAAGATTCACATCCATAGGTTGATCACCCAACATTCTGCGAACGCAGATAAGCCAGCGAGCGCAGAATGTACAATCATCATATTAATGTAACAAACTTGTTAGTGCATTTTAGTTAGTCTGAATTAGGTCTTCAACTAGTAATGTTCGTTTAGAGAAATAAAAATTAGTTTTATTAATTATAATTGATTTTTTAAAAAGGGGATTACAGCAATCGGTTATATAAGTTATATATATATATATATTTATATATATATATATATATATATATATATATATATATATATATATATATATATATATATATATATATATATATATATATATATATATATATATATATATATATATATATATATATATATATATATATATATATATATATATATATATATATATATATATATATATATATATATATATATATATATATATATATATATATATATATATATATATATATATAGATATATATATAGATATTGTTAGTGCATTTTAGTTAGTCTGAATTAGGTCTTCAACTAGTAATGTTCGTTTAGAGAAATAAAAATTAGTTTTATTAATTATAATTGATTTTTTAAAAAGGGGATTACAGCAATCGGTTATATAAGTTATATATATATATATATATATTTATATATATATATATATATATATATATATATATATATATATATATATATATATATATATATATATATATATGTATATATATATATATATATATATATATATATATATATATATATATATATATATATATATATATATATATATATATTTTGTGAAAAGTAATCTTGGGTTTGTAGCATTTCATTACATTGAGAAAGAAGCAAATAGACGAATAAGAGGAAAAATACCAGTGCTATATCTGGACATACATACGGAAATGAACCACTATACACACCGAAACGAACCACTTAGAAGTTGTACAAGTTCTTTCACCTTTATTAAGGATCTTCAGAGCAGTATACGATTTATTTCATTGATCATTTATACTTGAATTTAAAATATTAATACTCTGACGCTTGTAGTGACGTTTTATGACATTAGTTTTTGACGGAGCTCAAATTCTTAGAATACACAATTAGAATACACAAAAATAAATCGTATACTGCTCTAAAGATCCTTGATAAAGGTGAAAGAACTTGTACAACTTCTAAGTGGTTCGTTTCGGTGTGTATAGTGATTTAGTATAGTGACATACATTTCCATATGTATGTCCAGATATAGCACTGGTAAGTATATTTTTCCTCTTATTCGTCTATTTGCTTATTTCTCAATGTAATGAAATGCTACAAACCCAAGATTACTTTTCACAAAACAAATATGAATAGCAAAGAATTTCAAAGCTAATATATATATATATATATATATATATATATATATATATATATATATATATATATATATATATATATATATATATATATATATATATATATATATATATATATCCGGATGCCGCGTTTTTGTTAACACGCTCATCTCAACAATGAAATGTTCAAGAAACGTAAGATTTTGCAGAAAAATCATTATTGGGTATACCTATATGGAACAACTCTATTGTTTTTGAGCCAAATCTATCTCAAGAATAACAAATCTTACAGTTGTAAATGTTGTTTAGTAAATTATGAGAGTCGCGTAGATAGGTGGCATAATTTTGACCAGAATTTCATAACATCTAGAAATAAATAGCCGCCATAAAAGGATAAATCATATCTGTCAGTGTTTTGATACTTTTATATCATACATTCAAGTCAGTAAAATCTCAATCTCTGAATTGTACAGCACAATAAAATGCTCCTTATTCGAGGTATGTTTTCCTCGGCTGAAAATGCAGCTAGAGAGTTCCGGTGGAGCTCATTTTGTAGATTTCTACAGCTTTTGTATTGTAGATTGTAGTCAAAATGATTGATTTGTATTTATTGATAGAAACTCCAAAAACTAGTTTTTTGCATTTATCTTATTGTTTTTCGGACGCCTTATTTATCATTTTATCTTCTAATTTCTTTGCTACATGTACACTTCTTAGCTTCACTTCACGAATGTTATAAAAGAGCACGTGTCTATTATACCTGTCTATTAGACGGCAATTTATTCATTTGTGACGAATAGTGTCCAACTAAGTAAATGAAAGTATCCTTTCGTAAAAGTCTAAACGTACACTAGAACTTATAATACCACCTCTGTAAAACACTGTTGGAAACTGACATGAAAACCTACCGTAGGTGCATTATATTATATTTCCAAACTTATAAATATTCCAAAACAAATAATTTCTCGGAAATAATTACACCAATTATTAAAACATTATGAGAAAAGAGGTAAACCGGTCCAGGTAGATATTTGTATTGTAATTACAATTCAAGTGTATTGCCCTAATAAAATCTGTTCTACAAATTTCTATCTGGATGCGGCACGGGTTACTGTTCACCGAATTATCTGAAACTTTGAAATAAATTATTCCTAGTATAATAGTATATTTTCGTGGGGTGATACTTAAAAAATGCCCCAAAAAAAATTCATCCCCGATAGAAATGGGCCACCCTAATAAGTACGCCACGTATATCTTTATCGTTGTTTGATGACGTCGGGATGCTTAAAACGCAGAAGTCTGCTATTTACGATTGTTTTCTACAGGTCAATTATCCTGATTATTGATATTAACAACACTAAAGCGAAATAAATCATTGACGGAGGATTCTTACTATTTCGTGTTGTGTGGGATAGCGAAGAAACATTCAACGTTATATCTGGTAAATACGTTCAGTATGTACGTCGACATTTTGGTCCCAGAGTTACTGTCGTATTTGATGGCTATAACGATTGCACCAGAAATATCAAAGATGCAGAACAACGTCGTCGAACTTTAGCCACATCTTCGTCTTCCGATATTTTATTTGATGAACTTATGACAGTTCCTACCAGTCAATAGAAATTTCTTGCAAATACTCACAACAAATCGCGCCCGATGCCGATGTACTGCTTATTGAAACAGCAATAGAGCAATTTGACAAAAATAACTATTGTTGTTGGTGCGAAGATGTAGACTTACTCGTACTTACTTACTTACTGCTCAAACTCCAACTGAAAAAACTATTTTCTTCTTAAAACAAGGAAAAACTCAACATCAAACAGAAATATATTCATCAAAAAGTTTATCTACTTTTGCAAAATGTCAAAATCATGTACTATTTTTACACGCAATCACTGGCTGTGATACGACGTCTGCATTTTACAGAAGGGGAAAAGCAACAGTCTTTAAAATGTTTGAAAAACATGATTTAATTCAATGTGCTGAAATTTTTTTAAAAAAGTGATTAAACTCCACAAGAAGTTATTACTAACGGAATTCGCTTTCTTCTTTCTATGTACGGAGCTCCTAAAAAAATTACCTGCTTAGATAAGTATCGATATGCATGTTCCGTTAAAAACACCCGAAATAAAAAACAAGTGCAATTAGCTTGTCTTCCTCCAACTTCAGATGCTGCTTATCAACACCTTTTTCGGCTATATTACCAAGTTCAAGTGTGGCTTGGTTATCAGCTAGACTGGGGTTGGAAGTTGGTCGATAATACATTAGAACCAATTCAGACTTTACTCCCGCCTGCGCCGGAAAAACTGCTAAGCACCATGTTTTGCAACTGTAAAAAGGGGTGCAAAAAAAACGCGGTGGCAAAAAAGTTCGGCTGTTTTGTTCTCTGGCATGTACAAGTTGTCAAGGCCGGTCATGTTCTAATGCTGAATCACCAACAATAGAGGATTCGTTTGATACCAACGAGGAAACATGCGATACATCGCTATTGATGCAATTCACTTGCACCCAGGATGAAGAAGAAGGAGAAGATCAAGAAGAAGAAAAAGAAGAACCCCAAGACGAAGTATTCGCATATTATGAATCAGACGCATACATTTATCTATTTCTCTATTTTTTAATTCCCATCGCGTTCAGCAACCCTTATTCAACCCTTGCTAATATCTATTGTGTAATAGTGTCAAATTGAAATAAATCACAACAGACCTGTGGAATAGGCGTGCTGAGGAAAATCACGTTAAAAAACGCTCTAAGTACACTACCTCAGTGGTGGCGTGGAAACGTGTGCATATTATGACGATTACAACTTTATGAATCGTTATATCTCAGAAACAGTGGCTCCCAAGAAAAAAGTATTGATACCTTTATATTGATAATTTTATGATTTACAATTTTTGTCTGAAGTTATTTTATGATAAAACTTACCGTTTCGGTGAAAATCGTAAAAAACCCATTTTTTTTACCTTTGACCTTGAGTAAATTTTTTTCCACGTACGGGAACGATGGGGAATTTTGAAATCTTCTTTTTAATTATGTTTTGAACAATATTACTCATTTTCAGCTTATTATGAATTTATGTACCTTAGAATGTCTAAATTGACCGGACTACAATGCAATACATGTAAATAATTGATAAATAAATGTTTCTAGCTTTATCCTTACTCATTTTTACCGGTTTTAACTGCTACGAGTACCCATTATAATTTTTTGAATACTTTTTTAACGTAAAAATATATTTCTAATTTATCCGGTTAGAAATAAGATAGAGTTGAGGTTTTCATTGGTTTCTTACAATTTTGATTCTCTATATAAGTATGTGAGAATAAACATGTTTTCATTTGAAATTTCGGAGAAAACAGGGAAAGTTTCGGAAAGTTTATTTGTATTTTAAACAGCGCCACCTAGCTTCCGTGGCAACAATTAAATTGGCGTATTCTATTCTAGCAATGATAAACACAAAAAATGCTCTTTCCAGTGAAACCAAATTTGATTGATTGTGTTAAGCCAAACCGGGGTGCATATTTACACAGCCTCACATACGACGGCACCAGGGCGCTGAAAACGGTAAGCCTTTGTGGCTAATAATTACGGTACAAAAGCTCACTGACTTCGGCATCTACGCGGATTATTGAATTTATCGCAGCGTTTATGTTTTTAGAAAGTTTTTAGAAAGAAAAAAAAATCCCGAAGTAATAGTCGACTTCGAAATAGAAATTTTAACTGTCAAGCTACATTGGTTGTAAAGATACGTAAAATCACTAAGGACACAAAAAAAAGGATTTATTGATAAGAGAAGGTTTTAACACATTGATAAAAGTAAGTCGGGATTTTATAATTTAATATGGTGTATGTGTATGTGTGCGTGTGTGTCTGTGATTTTTTAAATAATAATAACACCATTCTTCTGTGATCAACAGGTCAACCCATGAATATTATAATAATTATGCAATAGATGACCCTCTTTAGCACATTTGAAAGTTTATAGTTTGCTGCCATCTATCGGTATTTGGGGTAAAAGTTTAAGTTTTGTTGTCATCGTATTGTCGTGGCAACAAATATGAACTATTGGTTGCCTGCAGATTCCATTACGCAGATTTAAAAGCTTGTCGTAAGGTCTAGATTATTGTCTAGATTTAAATTCAGATAGTATCACACCATGACCATGCTATACATGTTGCCGAGGCTTACAGCTTGTGGTTTCATTATTTTGCACTGTAGCTGTTAATGGCATCTGGAAGGGTTAAAAACTTAAACAATCCGCGTAGGTGCCGAAATCAGTGAGCTTTTGTACCTTAATTATTAGCCACAAAGGCTCGCCGTTTTCAGCACCCTGCCGTCGTATG
The DNA here is from genome assembly GCA_964058915.1 of Tetropium fuscum. NCBI lineage: Eukaryota > Metazoa > Arthropoda > Insecta > Coleoptera > Cerambycidae > Tetropium > Tetropium fuscum. The sequence goes on from CAXKVY010001129.1 coordinate 117,079, forward strand.
TGAGGATATGTAAATATGCAACCGGGGTAATGTTCTAGGCTGCCTTATTTGGGAGAGTAAAATATATTTTTGCCCCAGCTCTCCAGGTCAGCGTAGACGAACTACTGATGCTTAAAATGAAAATGCAAAGTAATTTAACTAAGTACTGAAGAATAGTTGACTAAAAATGTCGCCACCAACGGTATTTGAGGGCCGCTGGACCCAAGCTAGCAATTAAAATATTACTCTAAAATAGGGGTGATATCGAAGGCCGGAAGGAAGCGTACCAGTATTAAACAAAACAGTAAACGCTGGTCTTACCTGCAATAACTTAGAAGCCCGCACAGAATCTACGATGAGTGCACACACTACTAGGTTTAAGGGCTGTGAATCAATCAATAACCAATGGAAATAAAAGTCTCGACTTACAAGTATATAACAAAATAAATCGATAATCCGTCTTAATCTTAACCCAAACAAAACCACTAAAGGCAAAAACTCTGCTAGGGCATAATAGGCATATGCCCGAAACCAATATGCGAATGCAAGCCAAGTTTGAAATTACTAAATAAGCAAGCAATACGAACGATTAATCTCATTAATAATTATGTCAAAAAGTGACAGCAATTGTTGACGGCTAATGATAACTAGACCAAGTAAGTCTCGCGGTTTCTATTGGCCCCCATCTGGGGGCCTGATATACTCTAAAATTGTACTGCATTTATAGATGGTGGCTTTTGCGTCTCACAACAGTAATCGCCATTTTTCTTTGCAAATGTTTACCTTCTGCCCACCACTTATTCACATTCACATCCACATTCACATTCACATTCACACTCACATTCACATTCACATTCACATTCACATTCACATTCACATTCACATTCACATTCACATTCACATTCACATTCACATTCACATTCACATTCACATTCACATTCACATTCACATTCACATTCACATTCACATTCACATTCACATTCACATTCACATTCACATTCACATTCACATTCACATTCACATTCACATTCACATTCACATTCACATTCACATTCACATTCACATTCACATTCACATTCACATTCACATTCACATTCACATTCACATTCACATTCACATTCACATTCACATTCACATTCACATTCACATTCACATTCACATTCACATTCACATTCACATTCACATTCACAATCACACTCACATTCACAATCACACTCACATTCACATTCACATTTTCAGAACTATGAAAAGTATTTTAAGACCAAAGTTATTCACAATTTTACAAAAATTACCAGGAACATATTTTAAGTATGCCTCATACAGCAAATTAAGGAGATGTCATGTTTCTAATTTAACGTTAGGGTAATGCCCTCTAGCGGTTATCTTACAAACTTGAAAATTATATTCAACTATTTCTCTAGTCCACTTTTGTTATACATTCTTTTCCCCAACCTTCTATGTCATACAGTTCCTCAGGTATGACTTGCGGCCTCATATCTTAATATGGCGTTAATGGCTCACCCGAAACAAGTAGTTACTAGGTGTGAGACTGTAGTATCTCTGAATAAATATTTGACCCGCCCAGTATATTTACCCACTTACGTGCTAGCTGTTAATGAGCCCGATATTGGAACATTTATGTTACTTACATCATACATGTTACATGTTTGATAATAATAGGTACCCTATCATGGATGTTATGGATAACGTAAATGTTCCATCGTAGGGCTGATTTTATAGATATATCACATCACTAACCTTTACATTCGTGTGCATTTCTAGCTGTAGCCCTATGCCAAGGAGCATCGTTGAAAAATGGCAGACACTCGTTACAGTCCGGCCCTGCAGTGTTATGCTCGCACATACAGACTCTTCTCGAGGTCCCGTCAACCCCCGTAGAAGCGGTACACTCTGATGCATGACCGTTACATTTGCATCTAGCACCCACTGAGACATCAGCAATGGCGTAAAAATAAGATCGAAGTACCTGTTCATCTCCAAAAACTTCATCTCCGAACGTATTGAGACGGTCCAGAGTAATCCTAATCTCCGTAGCTGTGACCCACTCCTAATTGAAAAGAAATAAGAATTCAAGACAAAATTTGTAGAGGCTGTAGTCATGGAATAAATGCAAGTACCGTAAAAGTTCTCAGCTTTAAACTGAAGCAACCTGTTTGCAGCAGAAATACTTAGTACACCAGACCTTCCTAAAATTTCATGTACCACTACAACGTAACTCAACAATGTAGTTCCAACGTTAGATGAAAATACAAAATTGAATCTACTAATTATTGAATTGGATTTCAGTGGCGTACCCACGGGGGGGGATAAGAGGGATATATCCCCCACAGGAGGTCCAAAGTGATAATAAGAAAAATAGTTAATTCTTAATTCATAGCCAAATTTGTTATAAGTAGGATGGCATATTTCTTTCCACGCGAGTACGTTCAAAGTAGCCCAATTGGCGAAAAAGAGCTGCAGAGAGAAAACGCATAAAAACCTACCTGAGGAATTCTACTTCTCAAAACAGGCTTAATGGACTAGCAATGATGTCTATTCATAGAGAGTTACCTATTTCCGAAAATAAAATTATCGATGAACTGGCAAAATGGCCTAGGCAACTAGATTTTGTTATCTAATATAATTTTCGTATTTTTTCAATAAAATTTTGTTTCCTAATTTTTTCGTAATTCTTATCCCCCCAAGGCCAATGTCTGGGTACGCCACTGTTGGGTTTGTAGCATTTCATTACAAAGAGAAATAAGCAAATATACGAATAATAAGGAAGATACACTTACCAGTATTATATCTGGACATATACACGGAAACGAACCACTTAGAAGTTGTACAAGTTCTTTCACCTTCATTGAGGATCTTCAGAGCGGTGTACGACCTGTTCCATTGATTATTTATACTTGAATTTAAAATATTAATACTCCAACACTTGCAGTGACGTTTTATGACATCACTTTTTGACGGAACTCAAATTCTTAGAATACACAAACCTAGTCTACTACTTTTTGTCTACTGTCTACTATATTTGTTCTATTTGAACATATTATATATAAAAGTATTAGGCATACAGTTACCCAGAAGATGTTGAATTATTTTTTCGAATTTTCGAAAAAACAATTAATACATCAGACCAACAAATGATTTTAGTTTTGACTAAGCAAGCAATTTCTGAATCACTCTCTCTTTGAATGCTTCAGAATTCTATTGTATATGTAATTCAATATTCTCTAGCACATAGCTAAAGGAAGTAGTTGTTTTCAATAGGTTCAACAAGATTTCATGCATTTAAAGTTTAACATCCTCTGGATAACTGTATGCCTAATACTTTTATATATAATATGTTCAAATAGAACAAATATAAATAGTAGACTAGGTTTGTGTATTCTAAGAATTTGAGTTCCGTCAAAAAGTGATGTCATAAAACGTCACTGCAAGTGTCGGAGTATTAATATTTTAAATTCAAGTATAAATGATCAATGAAACAGGTCGTACACCGCTCTGAAGATCCTCAATGAAGGTGAAAGAACGTGTACAACTTCTAAGTGGTTCGTTTCCCTGTGTATGTCCAGATATAATACTGGTAAGTGCATCTTCCTTCTTATTCGTCTATTTGCTTATTTCTCTATGTTATGAAATGCTATAAACCCAAAATTACTTTTCACAAATCAAATATGAATAGCAAAGAACTTCAAAGCTAATATATATATATATATATATATATATATATATATATATATATATATATATATATATATATATATATATATATATATATATATATATATATATATATATATATATATATATATATATATATATATATAAATTATGAAGAAATTAGATTTTGGACGATTTAAACTATTTTGAAAACATAATAATATTATTAAAATCTTTATCTTTATTATGTTTTCATATATTATGAAAACATAATATATAATTTATAATACACGAACTATAACATACAATTTATTATATATTAATGTATAAAATGAAGAATTTGGCTTTGTTGGGGGGGGGGGGTGGTGGCTGGAGCCGCCGTATTGAATAAAAAGAAGTACAAAAAATTAGTTTTTTGAAAATAACTGCAGCTGGTGTAGTAGGTATGAATCTTATCCTTTTGAAAACCTCCAAAACCACTCCTAAAAATATGCTTCTTAGTTTTTGACAATTATTTCAGAAACTATTACTTAATAGAAAAAATGTCAAGCGCTGTAATTTAAAGAAATTCATTCCTATCGATTGGTGTATAATATGTTTATTTTAAACTTAAAAAAATTAAAAATAAATCATAAAACAACCCAAAAACTATTGGAAATGTACATGCGCTCTATAATTTTCTACTTTATTAAAAATTTGCAATTTTGAACAGGTGAAACGCATTAAGTCCAATACATAAATACCCTGCATAGTCTTGAATAGTGAGTCTAGATAGTAAAAAGATAAACTTAAAATACAAAATATTGAAAAGAAATAACAAAATATAAAACTTTATAATACTAAAAACAAGATTTAACATACCTATATATTTCCCACTTTAAAAAAATCTGTTTTTAACAGATGAAACATTGTGAGTCCAATAAATAAGTCTTATATTAATTTATAAGTTAGATAAGATGAACATAAAATAAAGAAAATTCAAAAATATAGCAAAAAATTTACAGTATAATAATGAAATCAAGATTTTGAACACACGCACTGGCATAATAAAGTACATGGAAGTTTCTTTTGTACCACTGCATGCTTTAAGACCCTTCTTACAGTTACATTTAAATAAGTCCCTGTAAGTTTAAGGTTAATAATGTTTAATAATAATAGTTTAATAATAATAGATTTTTTGAAGATAGTGGCGAACGAGCCAAAAGACAAAAAACAGAAATATTGCGAAGTACTGCATCAGTTGGAGAATTATCTTATGCAACAAAAATGAGTCTTAGAGCCTCAGGAAAAACTGAGGCGTCAAAAGTAGTACACGAAGTAACTGCCACCACCGCAAAAAGCGCTAGCAAATACCGAAAGCCTATCAGAAAATGATGGACCAACACCGCTTGGTGTCAGCTGAAGAAGCCTTGGCTGTCATGGTGGAGGCTAAATTATTAAGACATCAGTACGAAATTATACGAAGGACTGACCCAGACAGGTTTCCATCCTATAAAGTTGTCCAGCAAGCAAAGAAGTCGTGTTATCTGAAAAAAGATTTTAAATTTTATTTATTTTAAATTTATTCCTGATTAGCTCACATCCTGTAATAACAAGCAAAAGACGTTTGACCAAGAAAACAATTTAAAAAATGCCACAAGAAGCATTGGATTTGTTGGAAATTTCTTTGGAGCCTGATTTGGAAGAATCAATAAATATCAGTGACAGTGGAAACATATCTATCAGAATCTAAAGACGAATCTTACTTATAAATCTGCTCAGTTTTTTTTGTTACTATAACCAATAAAATCACATATAATTATGGCCAAGTAGCTTATTTTCTTCCTTATATAACCGAAAAATGTAAAATATTTTGTAAATATGGGTTTGGGATCTTCATGAAAACCTCGCAGATGATATCTTACTACTACACTAATGAGATATCCTGAAAGTTTCATCAAAATCGCTGAAGCCATTTCGAAGATATTCAAAAAATACCTATTTCCGCAGTATTTGACACAACCAACTTGCAACGCATCGGCCAGCGAGCACTCTACGCAGACAAGTCCACTTCGCGACCTTGAAACTGGTCTATAGACGAAACTACTCCTAGGATTTCGTTAAAATTTTACAGAGAGGTCAACCTCGGCGACCTCTTTCTAACGATACCATGGCGGAGATACCAAAACTCCGCCAGTTATTCACGAAATACAAATTACAGCGAAAAGAGTTAACTTTTGCAAGACACCCCTGAAGTCCCCAGCTATCATACGGTGAAGACCGCAGAACGCTATCTTCAAAAATAACGGATATATGCCCCTCAAGGTTACCTCTATATAGCACAAAAGAAAACCAATCCAACGTCCGCTCTCACCGATCTTTGGACCCGAGGGAGGATATAAAAGAAAGCGATTTTTTTAACCAAATCATGCAACTGATTTGCATCAGCTCGAATAATTTCCAGTAGTTCAGCTCTTCAGTTCAGCCTAAAAACTCGAACCTGGTCAAGTGAAGGGTACGACAACCAAGTACTACTTTGCCCTAAAGAAGTCTACGAACCTCGCTGGACCTTCTACGCTGCCGACTACGATCCACGCTCTAGTCCAGCCCCAGTCCCCTACAAACAAACTACGTGTCACTTAACACAAACAAAAATTCATTGTTACGAGAAGCCCTGATGTTCCACGGATGAAATTACCAATCGTCCCAAGGCCCAAGAAGTTACGTCATATTAAATTGTCCGCTGTACTGGCCAGAAAGGCGAAGTCAATTGCAATCTGCCTGTCAGAGCCCCACTGTTGTTGCTGCCCGGTGCCCTCCCTGGTCCCGAGGACCTGAGGACAGTGCGTGCACAAAACAGTGCACAAAACACCCAAAAAATGAATTTAAACAGTAAAAAAATTTAAACATGAAAACAGTGATTGTTGTTTATAGATATTAAAGCATTTGTTCAAAATGACGACCTGCAACTTCCAATCCATCGATTTCTAAATGTTGAGTCTTGCCCACCGTAGCCGTGTTGCCCATAGATTAACATATTATATGCGGATGGATGGCATTCTCACTAATATCCAACTGGTACAGCGACACTAGCGCCTTACCGTGGCCGTACCCTGGCCGCTCAACTACCGACGTTTGGCGGTTCGTTTAAAATTATAGGCTTATGAATTTGGGGTGCTGCTACTGGTTATACATGTTTGATCAAAAATTGTAGTATTTGAAATAAGAATTTTGCCCCAAATTTAAATATATTTGATAAAACTTGTATCTAAGATAGTAAATGCGATTTAACAGTAATAATTATTGCAATATGCAAAGTGCTTTGTCGAAGTAATAGGTACTTTGTATAAATATAATAGTATATAATTAATGTATTAATTAACGTGCTATATCACCTATCCGCGATCCATGTAGAAGGCCTCATGTGAAGTCGAAACAGACGGAAAATATTACTGCTCCAATTCCCTATTATTAGGGTGATTAGGGTAATTTTAGCAATATTGCTTATTATGCCGTTAAGTAAATTATAAATAAATACATGTTTGTATTGTATTGTTTATTTTAATATGATAAGCTTATATATTACTAACCCAACAGTGGTGATAATGAAGAAAACCGTCAGTTTTGAAACCTACCCATGCTGTTGGTCGATGCAACAAAATAAACGCTTATATGGCTAATAATTGATCGACAATATTCGAAATAATCAATCATCCTAAGTCGGCATCCACATGAGCCTGGCACCACCACCGAATGTCTGTCTATATGCGTGGTTCTACAATTTTAATACGCACTTTGGCAGATTTCAATTACTCCTCACGGTCGATACTGCGCTTTAATGGGCCACAATAGTGTCCTGGGACCGCTACAAATTACAGTCCTGAGCATAAGATATAGCTGATGGTATGATACCCGTGAAACGATCGCGTGCCGCAAGTATCTAAGAACTGCGCCCTTTAAAGTTGATATAAATTACGACGTCGCATACTTCTTTTTCCAGGCCCATTTCACTCCTGCCACGACACGCTCTGAACGTGTATCGGATAGTGAAAGGGATCTAGTGGCATTTTCTATCAGAATTGTCCGTCGCTCAATCGGAAAACCTGTCAAAATTCAGTTAAAATGGATGACGACGAAAATCAGTTTATTGTGGACGACGTTAGTACCATCGTTCGTGATACTATCGAGAGTCTCCTGAGTGGTGCATCCTACCAGCTGGAGAAGGTGACTCAGTGGAGTGCTAACGTGTCAGAACAGTGTCTCAGTGCCCTCAGCAAGTTAAAGAAACAGTTTAAATATGTTGTCACGTGTTCCATCATGCAGAAGGCGGGGGCTGGGATGCACACCGCAAGTTCTTGCTACTGGGATAGTGCCACAGATGGTACTTGTACAGTGAGATGGGAGAATAAGACAATGTACTGCGTTGTCACAGTCTTTGGACTGGCTATATGACTTTTTTAACTTTTATTTATACAACATCTAGTCATATTTGATTTTGAACGTTTTTTTTTATAAACCATATATCCATAGGCCCATTTCACTCCTGCCACGACACGCTCTGAATGCTTATTGGAAAGAGAAAGGTATCTAGTGGCATTTTCTATTAGAATTGTCCGTCGTTCAATCGGAAAACCTGTCAAAATTCAGTTAAAATGGATGACGATGAAAATCAGTTTATTGTGGACGACGTCAGTACCATCGTTCGTGATACTATCGAGAGTCTCCTGAGTGGTGCATCCTACCAGCAGGAGAACGTGACTCAGTGGAGTGCTAACGTGTCAGAACAGTGTCTCAGTGCCCTCAGCAAGTTAAAGAAACAGTTTAAATACGTTGTCACGTGTTCTATCATGCAAAAGACGGGGGCTGGGCTGCACACCGCAAGTTCTTGCTACTGGGATAATAAAAAATAGCGAACAGTTCAACCGAGCAACCAAAATATTTATGTATTATACGTATTTAATTGTAATTTTATTAAATCATTTTTTTACAGTGTTATATTTTATTGGACATCCGTGTTTAGGCTTGGCAGTGGAGTAGGTTTATTATTAGACTGTAATTATTGTTCAGTATCCTTTAAGTGCTTGTTAATAATGATGATAATGATAATGATAATGATAATGATAATGATAATGATAATGATAATGATAATGATAATGATAATGATAATGATAATGATAATGATAATGATAATGATAATGATAATGATAATGATAATGATAATGATAATGATAATGATAATGATAATGATAATGATAATGATAATGATAATGATAATGATAATGATAATGGTAATGGTAATGGTAATGATAATGATAATGATAATGATAATGATACGTATACCTACGTGGGTGTGCCACAAAGTCACATCCAGGAGGTAAATATTACAAAAGACGCTCTACGTAATCAAATGAACACAGGAGGAGCTGCAGCAACTCGACGTAGGTACCCGCAAAATTATGCATCTCTGTCGGAGTTTGCATCCGAGATCGTCCGTTCCGCGGTTATATCTCCCACGACAACAGGGAGGCCGTGGACTCTTGGGATTGGAGTGTCTCCACAACAGAGTAACTCTGTACACAACCCGTAAAATTATCAGGAGCTCGGATCCCCTACTCCTCATGGTCAAAGGCCATGAGGAGCTGGCGTAGGAGCTTTTATATATAGGGCAGCACAAAGAGCAGCTAATAGCCTAGGTCTCGACTTCGACACCGAGCAGAATAATCCAAACTCTGTCACCGAGTTGGACCCTGCTCGGTTGAAAGCCCACCTTCGGGCTGATGGAAATATACTTCGTTTTCAGCAGCACAGGGATAAGCCATTGCACGGAGTCTACTATAGAAATATAGAAGACTTAGGCCTATTATCCCAAAAGCTGACCTTTTGGGATAGCCTTTTCAGCTGGGCTGAAGTCAGAGACCGGAGGTTTTATATTAGCTTGCCAAGATTGTATATTAAACACCCTGGTCTACGGAAGCCGCGTGATGGGTATATAAGTGCGTGGCTTCAGCTGCAGAGCATGTCGTCAGGCCCCAGAGACCATTATACATTTGCTGTCAGCTTGTCCAGCATATGCGGTCTCTGCCTATATCCATCGACATAACGCGGCATTACGAGTGCTGTATTACCACCTACGGCACTCGTACGGTATAGATCAGACACCGGTGTTGCCCTATGCTCCGGGGGATATTGAGTCCGTTGTGGGGAATGAGAGGTCCCGGTTATACTGGAACTCTTCATTTTCCACCGTCAGGCGGATACAAGCCAATAAGCCTGACATACCCTTTCGCCAGTAAAAAAAGTTATGATAGTATTTTATTTTTGGCATAAAATAGTTTTTTGTACCCCTGTAAAGTTGACTTTTTTCAGATACGGGGTATTGCAGTTAGGCCATCGATATGTAGGTGTATCAACTATAATAATGAGACATAATATATTGGTTTATTAAATACAATATTTAAAAATTTCTGGGTTGTATAATTTTGTTACTTTCACTTACTTGAAGTTCTGGACTAGTATCAAAATTATAAGCGGATGGTCTTCCTTCTAGTGTACCAAAAGCAACATTGCCTCCTTTTAAGGGAGATATGTCAGAATATTCGGATGTACAAAGGGCTCTAGTTTCCTCTCCCCTATTCGTGGATGTCAAGTCAGGTAATCCGTAGGTATCGCGGCAAGTTGCACTGTAACATTAAATAGGTAAAGTTTTGCTTTGTAAGTCACCATAAACAGGTTGACTTTAATTGAAATGGAATTCTATTGTACAGTGCCGTTCAATTGAAAGTAAACGATTTTTTTAATTAATGTGAAACAGGCTTTCAGCTAATCAAAACTTGATTGTCAATTTTCTTTGTCAGTTTACTAATAATTATTCTATATTTTGAAGTTTTCCTTATTATTACTATTATTATTATTATTATCATGCCGCGCAAAATGAGAGCTGTAATGTTACTGCAGAACGGATGGTCAATGCAAGCAGTTGCAGATACTTTGAATGTGTGTAAAGGTTGCATTTACAAAATTAAGCAAAAATGGAATGCAGAAGGAACTGTTGAGAACGTCCATAGAGGGGGCCGTCAGAAATTCAGTACTATGGAGGAAGACGAACTCGTCCTTGACCACCTCCGACAGAATCCTTTTGATACAGCAGTGACTGCCTGCTTCTTAACAAATTGTCCTGCTTCGGTTGAAACCGCAAGATGACGTATAAGAGCGTCTGAGCTGAAGAATTTTTCGGCTGAAAATTAAGTTGCTCTGTTGCCACGGCATAAGGAGCAGAGGTTAAACTTTGCCAACCAATTTGTCGGTGTGCCACAGTACTTTTGGGACAACATAATTTTTTCAGACAAAAAAGTTTTTCAATCCTGCTATGCTGTGCGTGTATACCGCCCAAGAAATTGCCGATATGAAGAGCGCTAAATAAATACTATAGCTCGTAGTGGTCGCTTCTCTATCAACGTGTGGGCATGGATATGTCGCCAAGGAGCAGGTGTTACTTGGAGGATGAGAGAGCGTCTTACTGGTCAAAGCTACGCTCGCATTTTGGAATATGTTATGTTACCTTCCGTTTCCATTTTATATCCCGAGAACATCACTTTTCAGCAGGAAACTATTTTAATTTCCTCTTTCCATATTTCAATTAAATTTATATTTCAGGATAATTCCTCTATTCACAAATCACGAGTTGTTACTGAATGGCTGAATACAAACCATATTAACACTCTGCCTTGACCCTCTAAGTCGCCGGATTTAAATCCGATAGAAAATGTATGGGCACTAATGGAAAAAGACATGTATAGCAGAAATTTCCGACCAGCGAACGTAGAAGAACTGTGGTTGGCGATTGAAAATGCCTGGGAAAATATTGGCGAGGATTACACCAGGACACTAATATTGTCTATGAGAAATAGGCTTCAAAAAGTTATAAACGCGAATAGTGCTTGGACCAAATATTAATTCATAGTAATTTTCTTAAGTTCTCAGTTAGTTTGTTAATTTAATGGATTTTTTTACACGAGGCGTCCTTACCATATAGATTTTCCTTAATAAATACTGTATATAAAATGCCTACAACTGATAGTACTTCAACCTGAAATAATTTTGAATGTGATCTGTTTACAAAAGCCTGCTTCACAATGAGAAAATTTCCAAAATTTCTCATAAGAGTCGTTTACTTTCAATAGATGGGCACTGTACTTATACCGATAGGTGAAGAAATTATAAGAATTTAGTTGAGTGAAGAAATTATAACGCAACGCTTATGGCGAAATGCGTGACCCATTCGGGTTCTGAGATATATTAGGTAACAGTAACAGCTCCCTGTATATTAGGTAACAGTAACAGCTCCTTGGTTACGAAATTTATCAATCTATTGAGAATCTATTATATGCGAAGGTTCTCTTTACCTGTCGAGCCATTCCCAACTGTCGAATTCCTGTTGAGCCGTCGTTATAACAACTAACAGTTCTCGATAGACTGACAAATCTTAGAACCTAAAAGACCCTACTGTAAAACAGGGTGAAACATAACGGAAGGTCAAACATGAGGGACTGAATTTCTTGTCTGAAACTAAGAATATTTTGGATTGATGTGGATTGATCTGGATTGATTATACATAGAGCAAGAGCCCGTGTCACTTCTCGAACATATCATAAGTTTACGCACACTGACCATGGGAACTCGTGGTATCGATGTTGACGATGCTACAGACATGTCCGCCATACATTTTTTCTGGGGCGAAGTGAGGGTAGGAGAGTTGCTGAACGGTTATAAAAAAATAGGTGACAAATATTGAAAGTTCACGACTGAGGGTAGTGGAAAACAAGTTTTCAATAAAATAAAGCGACGCTCGCCGGTTGTCAGTCGTCTACAACTTGGCGTTCACCTGCTCCAACGTTCAAAATATGTCAAGAAAACGGGCCCCAAAAAATTTAACAGTTTATGACTGACAATAGGGGGGTCTTACCAGTAGCCTTTGATTGACACAAATTTCGTCCGCCAGTCTTTTTCAATGGGGCGGAAGGGCGCTTGTTCCTCCGATTTTGGAGAAATTTTAGATATTTTTTTATAAGTTTACATTTCAAAATTTAGGGACAAGTAATCTGTTATGCACAAATCGAGAATCTATAACCGTCAGTCATATACTACATGGCAGTCATATACTGGGCCCTTAAAAAGGTACACAAATATCCAAGTATACTTCAATATTATAAGTTTATACTTAAAAAAATTTATAGAACGTTAGTTGTACCACATAAATCAAGAATTTGTCAGCCATAATCACGTGAAGTGTGGCAAAGGCCCGCTAAAAATTAAAAATATACATTTGAATGATAATGCAATATAAGCATTTATTCCCTTGCGTCCCTGCGCGGTGCGCATGTGCATAGGCAGCAGGGACGCAACGTTGCAGCAGGTGAACGCCAAGATGTAGAGGACTGACAACCGGCGAGCGTCGCTTTATTTTATTGAAAACTTTTGTTTCCCACTACCCTCAGTTGTCAAGTTTCAATATTTTTCACCTATTTTTTTATAACCGTTCAGCAACTCTCCTAACCCCACTTCGCCCCAGAAAAAATGTATGGCGGGCATGTCTGTAGCATCGTCGACATCGATACCACGTGTTCCCATGGTCAGTGTGCGTAAACTTATGATACGTTCGAGAAGTGACACGGGCTCTTGGTCTAACATTTCGCCAGAAGCGTTGCCACTCATTATTATTTTCTCAGTCCTCGCTCAACGACTATATTATGCCTAAGTTAATCTACTGCAGATATAAAGAACTTATTTGGCATAGAATATCCTTGGATATGATTGTAACACTACTTTCCATGGTACTTATAAATCAGATAACATTATTCTTCCATTATTTGTAGAAAGTAGAATGAATATACCTTTTGCTACCAAGAAAAGGATTGTTCAAAAGTAATGTAGTTAAGGGTGATCAAATATCGATCATATCGTGAATAATAATTAATTTGAATGGAAAAAAGGTTAAAAACATCTATTGAACTGAATTATTGGTTGTAATTTTTTTAAATTTATTATAGTCAAATCTTACTATGGGTGCAACACCTCCTGGTGTGGTGAATTAAATATCAGGGAATTTCGAATTTACATGTTAAAGGATTTCATAAAAGTGAATAAGCTAGAACTTTAATTCTAAAGCTACTTGCCAAAAGTGGCTTGTTACAAGTAGTGCAGTCATTGAACGTAAAAATAAGCTACCTACGAATTCTCTGAACCTCCATCGATTTTTATAAAAATTAGAAATTAAGCTTATACTCTTAACTTCAAAAGTGAGATACGCCCGACTTTGCTTTTGCTTTAAAGGGGTGGAAACTACCCTTTTCTGAAAAAAAATTAAAAAATGCAGATTTAAGCATTTTAGGTATTCACATCTTATTAAATTATGTAGAACCTTCTTTCATGTTCTCGAAAATGATTTACGATGTATTCCAAATTTTCAAACCTTAAAGACCATCCCCGATGCCTAAATTAATAAAAAATCAACAAAAATATTGTAAATATTTGACATGTATGTATGTACACTCAGAGGCACAAAATTCGATCCATCTAAAATTTACCAAAAATTCATTTGAAAATATTTTTTTAACTATAGGTTCGATTTACATGATTTTGTTTGAAATTGTAGGTTTGTTCGTGCGGAATGCAGATGTGCTACTGAATTTCAGCTCAATTTTAAATTTTAACCATATACAAGCTGTATCAATTACATTGGATTTTTGCATAAAGTTTGCACACTGTGGTAAGTGCAAGCAATAAAAAGATGAAAATTTTGGTATAGCATTTTAGCGTAGTGGTACAGAACTTCTTAACAATTCATTTTTTAATTCATGTCAATATCTCTATAATTGGAAAGATATGATTAATTAAAATAATGACTACGTGTCATGGTAATTTTCAATGCAATTGTCAATGAGTTTTGCAAAGTTGCTTTAGCATCTTCGTTTGTTTTTTTTTTGACAAGTGTCGCTAGTGTTTCTAAGTTAATTGTTGCGATTTGGTCTGAATTATAGCAGAGTAACGGTAAACAATAAAAAGTAATAATGGTGTTAAGTGCAACTGGCGCCGCCAGAGGCATAACTTGAATACAGGAAGGGCGATCACAATACTATGCGGCAGAAGTTCTAGGTGTTTCGAGATGTAGTACTCAAAGAGCCGTGGGACGGTTTCGAGAAACTGGAGAATACACCAGAAGAATGGGATCAGGAAGAAAAAGATGTACAACTTAGCAGGACGACCGTTTTTAGCCCTAAGAATACAACGAAACAGGGACTCTACTTCAGTTAGTGAGCGGAATGCTTTACAACATGTACGTGGTGTAGATATTAGTGTACGAACTGTGAGAAGAAGGCTAAATGAAGTTGGCTTAAAGGCAAGAAGACCTGCCAATGGCCCATTGCTGATTAGAGAACAGGCGTAGACAGCGCCTTCTTTTCGCCCGTGAACACCAAAATTGGGGAATTGAGGAATGGGGTAAAATCCTGTTTACTGATGAATCGAGATTTGTTATCTCCAAATGGCCATCACACAGTATGGCGAAGAGGTGGCGAAGTGGTGGCGAAAGGTTTGCAGAGTGCAATATTGTGCCAAGGCTCAGTTTTGGTGGTGGCTCAATTATGGTGTAAGGAGGAATTAGTCTTGAAGCTCGTACAGAGTTAGTGGTGGTAAGTGGTGGGGCAATGACTGCTGATAGGTATATTACTGACATTTTGGAACCACATGTTGTACCTTTTGTCCGATTTATTGGAAACA
Source organism: Tetropium fuscum (assembly GCA_964058915.1). Taxonomy (NCBI): domain Eukaryota; kingdom Metazoa; phylum Arthropoda; class Insecta; order Coleoptera; family Cerambycidae; genus Tetropium; species Tetropium fuscum. Next base: position 132,484 of record CAXKVY010001129.1, read on the forward strand.
ATTCCATGCTAATGCATTGTAATGCCCGTCCACATTTGACAAGAATCGTTTCCGAGTATTTGGATCAGGTTGATTTAACCCTATCGAACATGTTTGGGACATGGTAGGAAGACGTGTTTGAGCCCAAGTTCCTGCTCCTGTGAACCTGAGGGAGCTGTCATACAAGCATGGGATGAATGTGACCAAGGTGCCATTCTTCATTTATTTGAGGGGATGCCAAGACGCATGGAAGCTGTAATTCTTGCCCAGGGAGGCAATACAAGATATTAACTGTTTTTTATTAAGTTTATTTTTGTTGTTAATTTTAAAATATTGTTACATTCATTATCGAGAAATTTTGTATGTTGGTTCTTTGTTTGTGAAGTTAAAAATCAAAGTTAATTATAAATTGAAAAACTACGTCAATATTTTAATGAATCATATCTTCCCTATTAATAGAGATATTGACATGAATTAAAAAATGAATTGTTAAGAAGAGACTACGCTAAAGTTCTGTACCAAAATTTTCATCTTTTTATTGCTTGCACTTACCACAGAGTGTTGCATGCAAACTTTATAAAAATACAATGTAATTGGTACACCTTGTATATGGTCAAAATTTAAAATTGAGCTGAACTCCGGTCTGCGCACTATATTTTAAATTTCTAACAAATCTCCGTTAATTTTATCCTACAAAAAAAACAAAAACAAAAATTTTGAGAAACAAATCCACATTTTTGTTCGGTATCATTTTTTACGTATCTTTCCCAGTTTTAGTTATTTTGAAAATAAGGTTATTTTTTTAAGAAATTTAAACAATATCTTTTCATTTTCATCATATTTTAACCCGGCATTTAACCCGGCCAAACTTTTGGATTACGTGAGTACCTAATACTAAAATAAAGGAATAACGGTCAATATCCATTCTGGTGGGAATGGCTAGAGTTTTAGCGCTCATTATTTTCTCAAAAAATTGAGTAGGTCCCCGTTTTTGCATCGCAACTGGCTTAGTTATAATGCAATATTAAAGTAACTGCTCAAGTCTTTCCAAGTATACTACAAAAATTGTTCTATAAGTTTTTCCCGAAAAATGCATCAGTTTTCCGTCATTTAACGTTGATTACTTCGACCAAGTTGTAGCAAAAAACTCTTCTTCAACGAGCCATAACTCCATTTATTTTGGACCTAACACATACATTAAGAAAAGGTCTTTTTCATGAGCTTTATTTTTGTTCATTTTTGAGAGACAACATTTCATTACAACATTTTTGAGAGAAAGATTTCGAGTTATTCGCGAAAACCATAAAAAATATACATTTTAATACGTTTTCAACGCGAATAACTTGAAAGATATCGCTATATCGATAAAACTTTATAGAACGTTTTTTACTTACAATTTGTTCTCTTATCCATTTACGAGGTTATTTTGAGTGGAAACATTTCCACCCTCGAGAAGAGGTAGCATCAACCCTTAGGGTCAAAGTACACATCGGCACTATGCCACTTTTGCTCATTGAGCCATCCCCTAACTACTCACCGAATTTCACGTCAATCGGTCAAGGTTCAAAGAATTCGAAGCTGAAAACCTTCAATGGCTGCACTAAAGTATGGAGTGCAAAATTAGAAAATTACTGAATTTCAATGTGGCGGCCTATACTATAGAATGTTCTTGAATAAAAAATCTACTTCTATTAGAGTTGGGTAATAATATATTAATTAACATTTTAGGAATATATTAGTATCACAAGAAATATTTTCGACCCACTTATTATTTTTTTTCTGAAACCCGTCACGTATTTCGTGCATAATATGTACATAAGTATTTGGAACATATTTTTTTTATGAAAGTATACCTGAAAAAATATGACTTCAAAGATAATGCATTGAAACATACTCTATATAATTAAATTTAACACAAGATACCCAAAAATATTATTATTTTGCAAAATAAAACAAAAATGTTAAGGAAAATTATTCGAGTTAAAAATAAAAATATTTTACATATAATGGGTGTCTCAAAATTAAAGATTAATTTGAATTAAATAGAAAAGACAGTTTTTATTCTTTTGATTGATATTTTTTTATTGAATCATAAAGTACATAGAATAGGGTTATTTATGGAATAACACATCGGGCAAATGGCCTCCACGGCTTTGCATGCACATACGCACTCGTTTGTCGAAATTTCCCATGACTTTCTGCATAAATGTGGCTGAATTTCGTTGATGCAGCGTTGAATCTCCTCCTTTGATGCACGGGTGGTTGTGGGCCTGTTGACATAGACCTGTGATTTCAAATAACCCCATAAAAAGAAATCTAATGGTGTTGAATCACACGATCTAGGGGGCCAATTCTGATCACCGAAACGAGAGAGTACACGGCCTGGCAATGTCTCATGCAGTAATTGAATTGTTTCAAGGGCTGTATGGCATGTGGCACCGTCTTGTTGAAACCACATATCGGCCACATCAATATCATTAAATTTCGGTAGAAAGAACTGTGTTATCATGTCGCGATATCGAGCACCAGTAACAGTCACTGCTTGACCAGTCTCATTTTCAAAAAAAATAGGGTCCAATTATGCCTCCAGCCCAAAATCCACACGAAACAGTGATACGTTGTGGATGCATTTGTTTTTTGACATTCACATGTGGGTTCTCAGAACCCCAAAAGCGGCAATTTTGGCGATTAACAAAGCCATCAAGGTGAAAGCATCCATTTTTTGATGTTCAATAATCCATTCAACGAACTCTCTTCGCTGTGCATGGTCATTAGGATTCAGTTGTTGCGTTAATTGAATTTTGTAAGCATGGAGACACATATCTTTAGCGAGTATACGCTGTAGAGGGCTTCTTGAAATTTGCAATTCTTGTCCACGACGCTGGGTTCCTTGATTCCTTGGTGAGGTTCCTTGATTGTCACCGACACTCTCACGCACTGTTTCGATATTGACATTTGAACGGCTTATTCATGGACGACCAGTGTGTTTGGCGTCTCCAACGAATCCAGTCTCCCTGAATTTTTCAAGTAATCTCTTCACAGTTGACGAAGTTAAAACACTATTCCGACCATATTTTGTATGAAATTTTCGAACTGCGGCCGCCAAGCTTTCATTATTTTTGAAATATTGTTCAATAATGAAGACACGTTGTTCTATCGTGTAACGCTCCATTTTTACTAACCCTAAACTGTCAGCTATCGAATTGTTTTTTGTTTAGGGTTGCCAACACTTTACTGCACAAATGGCGGCAAATTCAAATCTTGCGTTAATTTTCAGACACTATATCCCCAACTCTGTTTTGTGTAATTCTACTGAGTAGTCCACGTTTTCTGATTTATCTAAATATATCACTCTTCTGACAGTAAGTAGGTACCTATGCGATATCTAGGGCTTCTTTAATGGTTTTGTTGACTTTCTGTGAGGTGAAGTGATTTGTTATTAAAAATTGATGCATTATATATTTTTCTAGGCTAAGCAAACTAAAGCAAAATAATATTTTGGAAATATTAATGCTTTTTTTATTCTTACGTCAATATAATATGAACATACCTATTATATGAAATAATATACCACTACTTGGATATTTTTTGTTCTTTGTAGGTATCAATTTAGAAGATATAATGAACATCTTGCACGATATAAGGACTATTCCCTCGACTTTTTTCAAAATGTTCGTATTGTGTATATGTGTATCATACCTACTATAAGCTATAGAAGACTACTTGATCTGGATTGTAGAAGCATATATCATTATGAAGGAATTTACGATGAAACTTATTTTAAAAATAGTTTTATAGTCTGATTTTACACGTATGTATTTACATTATAAGTATGAAATATATTACCTGTAAAATTGAAAAGGTGTCCATGTTGCATCACTAGATATTTTCTTTGAAATGAAGAAACTTTCTGGCCTTGGAGAGTGAAACAAGATTCTAACGTAGGTAATATCAAATGCCTTTTCTGAAAAATTTAAATGAACACTGATTTTATGTTGTGAAAGTGTAGAAAAAATATGTATTTACAATATAGCTGCATAAAATATCCATACAAGATGCTTGCAAATTACAGACTGGGCAGATAGTGTTATTATTTCAGTCTTCAAATATCTAAGACAGCCGAAATTACGGTAATCGATGATTATAGTTATGTTTAATCATTCTTAGTTAGCTCTCTAGCTAAATTTTAAAATTTTGATTACTCTTCTATTCTGCACATTTCTGTATATTTTCTGCATTTGTTTAAATATAAATAATGACTCCGTTATATATATGAGGCATGCTGTTTCACAAATTATTATAATAGTTAGTACCGCAACACGATAAGTAAAAATACTTTTCAACTACAAGCATTTTTAACGCCATAACAATAATAACTGAACAATCGATCATCAGAATAAAATTGCTATTGCTATTGCTAGACCGTCTGATTCTGATTATTTTAGTGCAATTTCAGTTTTCGGTTGCTGATTTTCATTTGCCTCAATTTTCTACACCTGTTATACCCTGGTGCCGAAATAGTGTGCAGTGATTCAAACATAATATCACACCACCATCACAATTGAACTGTGCAAATTTGTGTACACTATAGAAATGGTGGGCAGAACTCATTAGTAATCGGGTCTACCGCTCTCATTAGCGAGTTTTAGGCGGTTCTAAATTAAATGAAATTTCATTGGTCAGAGATGCGGGATTTTCATGGATATATTGACGCATGCGCTGTTTCAAGCATGTTTTGGCGCGACAGTGGCATTTCTTTATGTGTTATGCACGGTTGATTCGCGATATAAATTAATTATAATATTGTGTTGTGTTAATATTAATTATAATTATAATATTGTGTATACGTATATTGTGTAATATTGTGTTATACGGGAGTGTTTAGTAGATATTTCTATGCGATGGAAGCGACGAATGCGAGTAGTAGTGGTAAACGACCGAATTTGACAGGAGGAGAACTGAAAATCATCAAAAATGTATACGAAGGAATATTGGAACGGTATTCTGGAATCACTAAAACTAAGGCAGTTGATATATG